>CM032232.1:68062500-68345000 GCA_019009955.1 Riptortus pedestris
TTCATAATTTCGTTAGAAAGTTCTAGTAAAAATGTTTGACTCAATTTCTTTTCTCAATTATTATTTTCCCATCTGTGATCTTCCCTTTCTCTTAAAATGTCCCCTAATTGTGTAGGAGGTTCATATCTTGGCTCTTCCGAAAGAAGCCAATGGTTGCAACGACAGAGGTTGTTTTTATATTGTCGGGGTATGTAGAATAGTAGTATAGGTTTGATTTCATTCATCTTTATTGATACAAATAATTATTGTAGGTCAAAGAATAAAAAAAGAATGAAGAATTGTAAGTGTAGAATGATGGAAGAAAAAAAAGGAATTCTGAACAAGCTCAAAAAGCTAGTAAAAGAAAAGTAAGTCATAACAGACTTAATGTTTTCTTTTCAGTGACAGTTTTCAAAGAGAGGCTAGCAGTTTTAAGAGTAGGAGAAGTCATAAGCCTTAGTCATCAGTCTTTCCTTTCCCTATATTTTCGGTGTACTCTTTTCACACAAACATAAACATGGCTTTATTGCTTGATAGTGGCAAATATGGATATGGAAGTTTAATTATATATTTATTTGGAAATTAGCTTCCATATCTATCTTGCACTGACAAGTAATAAAGCCAGTTCTAAGTTTTATATACAGAGAAAGACAGATAGATACATAGAAACACATACATATAAATAAAAGTTGTAATTCTCTTCTAATCTCATATCATGCTTTGTTGTTATTCCCTTCCTGCCCAATATTTATAAATTAATCTACCACACTATGTGCAAAGACTTGTTTTACTATTTATGCCTTAAAACCTCAAAATGAATAGAGGTGAATTTTAAATTTGCAAATAAACAAGAGTTAACTTATTGATGCTCTTATTTTTACCCATATTTTGTTTATAGGATACACACTGTATACAAATTAAACAAAAAAATTCAAAAGAGGGAAGAATCTCAAAGGAAAGTAAATGATGGCCAAATGTGAGTAAATTATTTCAAGATAATTTTATTTTTTGAATGAGTTGACTGTATTCTTAATGAAAACATTTTAATTCCTGTCTACAAAAGCTTCTTATTGTGGGAGAAATATAGAATAGATGGTATCATATTCCACTACGTGGGAGATAATATGACATTAAATATAAAGTTTAACTTATTTTGCCGAGAAGTATCAATCTAGTGACTAAAAGGGTCCTTTGAGATGATCAAGGCAACTATAAAATATTATAAAAACGGGCTAATAGTTTTCACATTTTAAGTATAAAAATTAACCTCATCCCTGAAATTTATTGACAAGAGTTAGGTGACATTTTGCATGAATGAAAAATGACATAATTTGTTTTAAATGCAAAGCGTTACAATGCATTGATAATGTCAATTATTGAGTAAAACAAAACAACAACCAAAAATAGTTACACGAAATAGCGCTGGCATAAGTCATCCAGCCTAAATAAAGGGCAAGTACTCAGTGTGCAAGGCAAACTAATGCTCTCTGGAGGGGCTACACTGGGACAAACCCTTTCTTGTATTGAGCCTCGCCTTCTTTCTTGCTGAAATAAATTAACAATGGGTATTCAAAGTGGACTAGATGGCTATTGGCATCCCCATGATCCCTGGAAGGTTTATGTAGGGTTTTTAAAGAAGGAAAGTAAATGAAGATAGTATAATTCTTTACTTTATGACCTTCTATGAGCATCGGTTGATTTTATGAATGAGATAAGGTCACACATTTATTTTAATTTTTTTCCTGAAAGGTTAAAGTGTTTAATTTCTTTCTTACTGTTAGCGTTTTAAGTAATTTAGTACTTAGATTACTAAGAAAATTATATAATAACTACTTACATTAGTTCTGATTTTTAGAGAAAGTGAAGAATTAGAAGAACAAGATATTTCACTTCCCTATGAGATTTTACGGTAGGCATAGATGAATAATTTATATATTTTAATGAAAACTGTGACCCTAACTCTAAATATAGAGTTACCAACCACTTGCTTTCTTTTTTTTCAGGGATGAGCTTGAAGAAATACATTTAAAGAACCTAGACCAGAAAACATTGGCTGTCAAAAAATTATTTCTGGGGAACATACCTAAGTATGCAAACTTCTCAATATTTCATTATTATTATTTTTCTTGATTTCATACTTAATAATAACAAGAAGAATAACAATAAATAGATACTTATAGGTTGTTTAAAATGTCTTTGCTACAATTTTATCCAGTAACATGAGAGTAAAAACAATATAATAATAACCATACTGTCCACCATAACAAAACAAGCCAGACTTGTCATCATTAATAACATAAATAAATCAACTTATATTAATATTTCTGTAACAAATGGCGAGAATGTTCAAAATGTATTTTCCAAGAAATTGAGAAAATGAACAATTCTTAGCTGCATGATTGGAGGAACTCCACAAATTTGAATGAGCCAGAGTATCCATCAATATTTTCATTAATATTGTTTTTATTGAGGAATAGTAAAAAACAAATTGTGTTTAGAATTATGAGTATAGTCCTAAAACATTATTTACTTAAAAAAATGTTTTGTATATATAATATGGGAATGGATTTTATTAATATGATTTATTTTATACTTTGGTTTTGATTTCAAAATATACATTAATCAATATCTTTGTTAATATTGATTTCAATCTCGGAGAATGTGAAGTACAATTGTGTTTAGAATAACGATTATGGTGATGAAACATTATTTATATAAATGAATATTGAAACTTTACATCCTACTTCCAGACACCAAAGGCTTTATTCGTAGTATATGAAAATGCCCATTATATATATATATATTGCATATTTATTAAGGCAATGAAAATTGTTAAAGTGATTATTTTATACTTTAATACACGAGTGGAGAATCATTATGAAGTCAATGCTTACATTTGTCAATATCTTCTGTAATTTTGATTTTATCTGAAGAATATAAATAAAATATTGTGTATAAAACGTATTTTGCAGTCTTAATATTAATATCTTAATATTCTTAAGTTCTGACTTCCAACTTCCGGTTACCAAATGGAATTTATTGTTCCATGAGAATATCTCAAGCATATTTCTATTAGTATTCATAAAACCTTGTGAATATGTATTTCATATTTATTTTGGGGCATGAATTTTGACAACACAGGCTAAATTTTGCTCTTCTACTTTGACTGGAGCGAGGGTTTACTGGGAATAACTTTTTTATATTTCCTCAAGAAGTAGTTTTTATTTCAACATATAATGATGGGTAATCACTTAACTAATTACTTCCGATTTCAGTCATCACCTCAAATATTCTTATGGAACTATTGTAGAATGTCTGATTAGAATTTTATCATATTTTTTTATATGTATGTTAAGAAGAATTCAAAACCTTTATATTTTGAATGGAAACTAGATTTATTGAACCCATGCATCGCCTCATAGCTCAATGGAATGGCTGTATAATTTTATTGCATTTTTTCTACTAATACTATGATGATATAATCAATATATTTTGATGGGAAATTAGGTTTATTTTGCCCATGAACAATTATAGTCCAGTCCATGCTTCATGTTTTAAACTAGAATATGACTGTAATTTGGTGACTTTAAAGTGATTACTTAATCAACGGAAGGACCAAAAAGGTCAAATACCTCCACTCTTAATACTTCTTTTATTACAGGCAAAGTACTTTCGGGGCGAACTGTCCCATCATCAGTGCTCTGTGACACAACATTTATACTTTCAAAAACATGTAATATATATATGAATAAATAAATGTAAGAGTCAACAAAGGTAGTCGAATATTAAAAAATTTAAAAACAAACAAATATATAAAACGCAATGCTAAACTTATGACTAAAACGCTACAAATAAATACTAAAAGCAACAAATAACAAAATAACTAGGAGATGGAGAGGAACTGACCTAGAGTTGGTCCCTATTGAGCCGACATCTCCGGCGAGACTGGGAGCCTACACAGGCCAGGGCAGCTACTGCAGAGGACGGAACAACGGAGCCTGAGCATGCCACCCTCCCCCCTAATATTAATATTCTTATCCTCCAGCATGTCCACCCTGATCTATAACTGTTCTACTAGATTCATTTTCTTCCCTTTGCCAAGGTGGTCGAGCACCTCGAACTCAACGGCATTTGCTTCATGGTCTTCATTTGTGTTATATAATAAATGTGACAGGTTTAATTTGTGTAGAACAGAAGAGAGGACATCCAAGTTAAAATATTTTTTATTGCAGGGACATGGTGTTCTATGATGAAAGCACATTCAGAGAAAAAATTGGTCATCATAGAGTATTGCCCAAAGAAATGAAAAAAAATTTCATATTGGAAAGAGCATTTAAAAACAGGTGAGGTTTTATGTCTAAATGTTAAGAAAATTTTGCATTTTAATTAATTACATGATTGAAAATATATTCTGCTAAACGACAATTGTTTTCTGTTTATATTATTTGAGTCACTAGACTGGTTAATACTAAGAAAATCCTTCAAATCATAATTGCATATCTTCAATGTTCAAGTGCAAACCTATTAATATACACTTAACATAACTATCTCTGGCATAAGAATTTTTTCAAAATACAATATTTGTATATGTAATGATACTAAATTGTGCTCAGGGCATAGATTGAAAAAAGCTATCCATAAAAATCATAGGTTGGTAAAACCATATCACTCTACTAATATTTATTGACCTATTTGATAGAAATTATGTGGTTCTTTTTTTCCTGAAAATGCTCTCATTATTTTGGAATGTTGGAGTTGAGGTTAGACCAAATGAATTCTTAAAGTCACCTCGTGATTCTTTGCCTGTCAAGTTTTTAACTGTATTTTTCTAAACCTTTATGAGACCTAGTTTTTGCTGTGAATTAAAATGTGTGTATCTTATATCTAACTTTAATTTCTAGTCATTAAAATAGGCTTCTTATTCTGTGAGGAATGGAGAACCCAATTTGAAATTAAATCATTGATGTGTGCCATTCCAGCTCAAGGGAAATCTACTTAGTTTGCCCAGCTCCTGCATCATGGACTTTCGTTTTTGTAATGAAGAATGAAGTTTTCAACCGCTCCTTATTATTTAGTCTAAAAGTATTAAAATCTTATTAATTTTATTTATTTTTACATGTAACACGAAATGTAAAATATGTCAATAGCTGATTTCCCTTGAAAAAAATCGACAAGATATATAAAAGTTCTTTCTTTATAGTATAATAGTTTTGATGGTTTCTGAAGAGAATTGTTGATTTTTTAGTTGTCTTTTTTACATATTTCTTAAAGCCATAATCGTATTTATATTATAACATGAACGAAAAATTTCTAAGATGTGATTACATATTTATATAATTAGCTCGTTTTTTAGAAGAAAAAAATAAGGAAAATAAATAGGACTCAATATAAGTTGTGTACTTCAATCATGTGTTCCTATGACATTCAGAGGAGGTAAGTGGCAGGGGAAGATAAACTAATCTTTTCATCCTGAATGTTCTGTCACTTAGACATTTCATAATAAAGTATATTTAATATATTAATATAATTCATTACATAACTATTTTTAATCTACAAAATGTTATTTTGTTTTAGAAAAACTGTAGAAGAACAATTATATGATGGCTTTGTTTCTGCAACTAAAAAGGTGGCACCCTGTGCAAATATATTGAACTTCAAGCCTTCCAAGTGAGCATTCTACTATCCCGTTCCAGATACTAAAATTATTTTAATCATAATAGTAAAAATTAAGCTTTAATTAGGACAGAAAATTAACCCTCCGTCGGGCGCACCTCTGGACGAAACAAAATCGGGCGCACACGGCCTGAGAGGCCGCCCAGATATTTTAGCCCCCCACCCTCCATCTAATTAATTTTAATTTAAAACGCTGGTGGGACAGAATTTGCTAGGATCTAAGGAACGCAAATATGCTATTTAGTACGTAAAATAATAACTTTATTAAAATAGAATGAAGCTTAAACTAAAACAAGTAAAATTGATAAGGCGCATTCGGCCTGAGAGGCCAGAGTTAGACTAGCACTTATTTTTCAAGATATCGACGAACTTCTTTACAGAATAGCATTAATCTTAGTAAAAGAAACGATTGCAATAGATATATCATGAAAAAAACTCATCTTTGAAATTAAGGAGCAATTGGGCGCAGTCGGCCTCACAAGCCAGCTGGGGACCAGACGGGCTGGATGAAGGATGGCACTAGACTATAGTAGGAGATTCTAAGCAAGTCAGCGTATATGTGCTTCCTTCAGTTTATTTTATGTGTAAATATAAACCACTGTGCAAAGGTAGTATTGTCTTATTAAAACCTCAAGCCATAAAATTATTTTACAATAAATTACTTTTTTGTCATTAACTTGTTCTTATATAAATAAATAATTAACTAATTGAGAAAAGGTAAAGTTTACTGAAGATAAGACATTTTATTCTCTGCTTAATCCATCTGATCTTCTGAAGATCTTCACTTTTATAAGTTTTATAAATTATATTTTAATTAATTAATTTTCTTACTAAATTAATTTAGTAATTTTGCTTGCTAGGCTTGTGTTTGTGTGTGTGTGCCTTCCATGACTTCCTTGAATTATTGTGCTATAATAAAAATAATGATACTATGTTGTACTATAATATTTTACAGGCAAGTAATCAAACAGTCAGAAATAGATTTGGACCGGAAAAGCTCTAAAGAACACATTGCAGATGAAGCACCTCATTACACATTTCCTGATTATATTTGCGATCCAAAAACAGCTAAGTTAGTAAGAAGTCTGTAAGGATGTATTTTTTCCCCTAATACTAACACACTAGAATCCTGTTGCTTTTTATGTTATAGCCCCCTTTAAGCTACTGTGTTTTACAGCATTTTTTTATGTAGAATGTACAAGAGATCAGTTATGCTTTCCAAAAAATACTAGAGTATATCTCATTTGTAACTTTGGACAGTGTGAACTACTTTGATGAGATGAATTTTCAAGTCCTCATCAGTTCATCACTCTTTTCTGTTTTTGTTTATTTCTTCTTTTTTCCTTGGGGTTAACAGATTATTTTTTAATGTAAATAATCTTGCGTCTAAGAAAATAATGTTTCCTGGATCTCTCAAAATTCCTGTGCAACAGTGAAATTATGCAGGAGTAATAGGTATCTGAGGAGAGATTTTTGGGGGATATTTGACATATGAATACAAGAAAAATAACAGAATAGGGAGAAGTGGTTATTTCCCCTTTCTATGAGGAGGGTATCAATTGACTATTGACCAATTGGCTCATAATGATCAGTAAAAGAAATAAGTTTACTTAAATATAATCAGTGTTAAATTAATTTTTTTGCAGGTGTGACTGTCAAAGAGTAGGTTGTAAAATTGCAAGATTGGAACATATAAAAGACCTTCTTTACCTAGTGTAAGTATATGTCATTAAAAATTGTTGAAAATTCCTCTCATAAATGAATTTTTAAGCAAAAAACTTCACTAGATATTATTACCCACATTTCATATAGATTACTTTATAATAGTTCATACATCTGTAGGGACTTTCAATGGGATGTGTATATTAAGGATGGGCAAACATCTGCGAATTCATGACATATAAATCATAAGCACAAGGGACTTTCTTAAATGTTAGTTTTGTTTAATTGCAAGGTAAGATAACCAAAGGGTGAATACACCCAAAAATGTTAAATGGTCACATTTCCCTAGCCTTTGATTCATTCAAGCCATAATCACAAATGAAAAGAAGCAGGCAGATAAGGACAGTTCTTCATATTTTGAGCTAGCTGGAAAGTCTGCTATTGAGATTGTACTCTCAACGTATTTTCAAAGCATTTCTACAAATGAGTAACTTAATTCTCTAGATTATAGACAATTTTCCATATGGGAAATCTTAACCCAGTAGTGCCCAGATTTTTTTTTGTCAAAATTTTGAAAGTTTTGCCTCTTTTTTAAGATCAATTGATATCAAAGATTATTATAAAAATTAAAAAAAAAATGTATTGCATTCAGGAACCTTGGTATGTCCTGTGTCCATGAGGACACGCTAAGCTCTTACCTGAAAGGAGTAAGTTTTGTTAGGATACGGGTGAAAACAAACAAATTATTTTGTTATTATACTTATTATTGTCCATTTTGTCGGTATATTTATCTAAAAAAATTATTTTGTTATAATATATTACATTTTATATTAAAAAAAAAAAAAAAAATTGAAATTTGATAAATCATGGATTGTCCAAAAAAAAAATGAAGTCTACTAAAACATCTTGAATTAAAAAAAAAATAAGAATTGAACTTCAATAACACACCATTATAACTATAAATTATTGCAGATTATATAATTATACATTATTTTTCACTACTTTGTGTGGTAGTCCTCAAAACAATTTACACAAAGGCCTACGTTGCACTTGCCGTATTGTGTTGTAACAGCGGATGATTTTTTTTTTTCAGCTTTGCATAATGTTCCAACACATCTCGGTTTTTTCTTGTCAGGAATTCTTTGAATAAGATGATTGATTGTATCTAATCGTACTGCTCGTAAACCGGTTGATGGTCTTCCTGGAGTTTTTGGTTCATTTCTATATTTATAAAGATAAAATTGAACTAACTCCCGTCGGAAATCTAGTTGGGTTATGTTATTTCCATTTTGCCTTTTAATTTGCCAGGCATTACTGACGCTGGCATCGAGAATCCATGAAAACAGCGGCCAATACCATTTTCGATTTCTAATTGAAATTCTGTAAAGATTTATGTTTTGCCCCATTCTGTCAACTCCTCCCATTTTTTCATTATATTTTGGAAAAACCGCAGGGCATGGAACTTGACATTTTTTTTTTAATTGTTGGGAATATCGCTTTACAGTAGTAGTTGGAAGTGCCCCATAAGTATTTGATGCAATTGAGACCACCGAATTTCATTCAACGTCCTTAGTGCTTAGCGTGTCCTCACGAACACGCTGTCTTATCAGGCTTATATTTCAACGGGGAATTCAAATATCGTAATTCTAATGATTACAACTGTTAAAACAGAGATTCTTTAACTAATATAGAAAACTATAAAAGAAAATAATAACTACAAGTACTGGAAAATTTACTTACTCAATATCAACATCCATGGCGAAAAATTCGTGTTTATTTCTTTGAAGGCGAATATCATACTGAAATAGGAGGGGGTGAGGGAGTTATAGGAACAGGTCGAGGCATGTTCCTAGAATAATGGATAAAAGTTTCGTTGAATCCGTATTCACACTTCTCTCAGAATTGACTAATACACAAACAAAAACATTATGTGTCCTGAGGGACACACCGGGCACTACTGGGTTAATAAGGTTGTGCTCATGATGTGAATTTTGAAAGATTTCCTAAAATGTCCTTCAATCTTACCTACGAGATGATAAACATGAGGTAGGTCCATTGAAATTTTATATATATATATATATATATATATATATATATGTGTGTGTGTGTGTGTGTGTAAGTATATATGTATAATCTGTTAACGCTCTAGTAATTTTTATTTGATTTTTATCGCACTCGATATATACATTTCATCTGAAACTAAAGATAAAGGCTGATAACGGCTTAAATCTAATCAGGGGAGAGGAGGGTTAAAGGAGGTGAAATAAAAAAATTCAAGTTTGTGAAAATCGACTGTAGTGTGACATACCATTATATGGGAAATCTTATTTTACGCAGCCCCTTTGTGACTGACTTTTTTTTTTGTTTTTTGTTGAATAGCAAAATGAAATTGTTTTATCTAGATTCTGAAGATACTCTCCCTATTGTTTTCACCTTCAATTTTCTCTTGCTTGAAAACAATGTAATTTAATTAATTCAGACTCTAGAAAATAGTATTGTCTTATAATCCTAGTATTTTATTTGTTGTTTTTAACAGGTTAGACACTTCAAATGCAATGGAACAAATGAATTTAATAAATATTGCAAATGAGCTTTTAAGGGTAATGTAAGTAGAGAGTAAAAACACTTTTTTGGTACTTATAATTATGTCTGTCACATTTATATTGTTGTTACTGATGAACAAAATTATCACATCTGTCTTTTGTATTATTATTTTTTTTATATATATATTTGCTCTAAGTCCATTATGTATTGGTTCCACAAAACTCTTTGAAAATACCAGCCTATTCTGCAGCACACCTACCTGTGGTCAATTGATCAGCATAGTAACATGTGCTGTATGAACCAATTGTTTATAGTAGCACCAGTATTCTTTTAAGGGGAATCAGTTTTTGATTGTGCACCTCACATGATAATAGAACAATATCTTCAAATAAATGTTCATCATTCCTTCCCAGGAGGTGACAAAAATGAGTTTTGTTCATATTGTCTGTTAACATTCTTGTGGCCGCAATTTTTCTTTAATCATTACCAAATTTGTTATTTAAAATGCAATAGCATGTCTATCTCTGTTATCGAACTGAAAAATGTTATATACCAAAATTATTAAGAAAGTAATTTATTACAATTATTGTCTAACACATTTAACACATACTTTAATATTAAGGAAGTCCTTTGGTTTCGGGTTTCAGTTAATATGTACTCCTACTCATACGATTTTATTTTAGGCAAGTACAGAACTAAGCACCTCATGTCCAAATTAAATTTCAAGTAGTATGCATGCTTCTTCTATTGGTAAAAATAGAGAGTAGAGTTGGAGATGACATCATCAACACATCATTCCAAAACATGGGAACTCTGTATAGTTTATGTAGCTCCTGTTTAACTGACTTTTATAATCTTAAAAGTGTAACATTGATGTAATTCATAATTATAATATAAACTAATTAAAATTAATATTTAAATTGTACATAACCAAATGGATAAGAGATAATCATCTTCCAGGACTGAAGAACAAATTGAAGAAAACAAACAAAAGACAACTTATGGGCATGAAAACAAGCAAAGATTTTATTCAGAATCTGAATCAGAATCATATACGTAAGTTAAAAACCATCATCATTCCCTGAAGACTTTACAAGAAGCCTTTTTGGGTCTCTTTCTCTAGGCTTAATGAACTCATTTTTTAGGAGATTACCCTTATAGGAAATCAGCTATTGAGGTTCTTTCCGGTGTGAGGCGGGCAGAACCGTTTCTTTACATTTTTAACCTAACGCTTCCTGTCGGCAGGTTATTGAAATTGGATGAAACATTTCTTATTTCCGTTTGTATTTATTCACGGTGTTGTGTTACCAGTATGTGTATTTATCTATTACTAAACTTCACGAGGGAAATCTGCTTAGTTTACGCAGCCCCTGCATGACGGACTTTTTTGTTCTTTTGGTATGTTGAAGAACAAACAATTCTTCACAATTAGATATGACCAATAAGTTCATCCTCTTTTTCTCCATGACACTGATGACTTTTACCTCATTTATAACTTCCACAATTGATTTATTTTTAATCCATCTGTTCTGATTACTCCATATTCATATTTTCTTTGCTTTTAATTGATTGTATTCGTCTTTGTGGAGAATCCAACTTTTCATTGAAAGTATTTTAATGAATACTTTAAGGGTTTTTTTTTTGGTTTTTTTAAACCTTTACTCTTATTTTTTCCATTACACAAATTTTCCATAGGAAAGTTATGTGGATATGATAGTACTCAATCATACTTCAAACTCTTATTATATATAATAACCTTTAACTATATCAGATACATTTAATAATGAAATATGACTAATATCTAATATTACTTCTTTCCTAGGATGGAAGTTGAGACAAAGAGAATATGTGGTTCTCCATCATATGAATGTTTTAGAAGAAGAATTCTTCATGAAATGCATGTAGAAAGAAGGTAAATTTTAGGAAATAGGCAAATTTAAATTTACTCTTGTTTCAAGATATTATAAAAGTTCTTCACTGTTTTTAGACCATTGTCTTGGTTTGAAAAACGCCGATTACATTTTAAGAATAGAAATCCAAGGTGCGCTTCTAGCTACTCTATTTCCCTACATTTTTTATCAATTTTAATCAGTTATTCTCATAAATATTACTATTTCAGAACAATTTCCATGCCGGAGCAATCCTTAATTGCTCAAGATAAGTGAGTAGTAACCTCCAATCAACAATTAATTTCTTGATGAAAGTGGTTATTTTCAAGACATCTTACTTAAATGTTTCTTTTTTTTTCTTTTTTTTTTTTTTTTTTTTTACAGGAGTAAAGATGTTAAAAAAGTTCAAGCAAAGAAAGCTTTGATTGAGGCAATAATGGAATTGCTAGATCTACATTATTCTAAACCATATTCAAGACTACAGAATCCTGATGAATATGTTCTGAAAAAATTAACAATGATGTTTGTAATTTTTTTACAGTATTTTAAGCTCATAGTCTTGAATTAGCTTAATTTAATAATACTTTCTTGCAATAGATTAACAAATAAATCCTGTAATCTAGCTATTCTAATCTTTTAATTGATGGATTTAAAATCTCACTTTCAACTTTTTATGTGAGGCTTTTTCCAACTGTTTATTTGTTTGTAGAGTAAAGAAGTATTTGAAAACCGAGAGCAACAATGAAGAAGCAAGCTCAAAGATGTAAGAATTACCTTTTAAATTGTTATTTTCCAAGTAAAGCCAAGTAAAAATAGTGATAGGGCCAGAGATATTATATGCAGATGGAAATATTTTTGTCTACACCTTGAAATTTTAACGTGCATAATTGGTTGCATTATAGCTAGTTGATGACTGGTAGAAAGATGCGACGCAATTTGTTCTTCCTTTTGCCTATCTGCACATACAGTGTCTGCCTCCCTCTCACAGTTTACCTCTATTCTTGTCCTTGTCTATCCACTTTTATATATATATATATATATATATATATATATATATATATATATATATATATATATATATGTTTTTCAGCATTTTTTTCCCTGACAATACTTCTCATATTCATTCAGCTTCACGAAGTAAACAAAAATATTTCTCCTCAATACTAAATGAGTCAGACCAAACACAATAGTAACCTACTTAGCTGAACTCCTATACAAATGAAAATAGCCACTGTGTGTGGTTGGCAAGTTTATGAGGGGGGCCACTCCTATTGTCGCTAGTATATATCAAATCATTAAATGTTGTTTTGTTTTTACTTTTCAGTCCTAATGAAACTTCACTCTGGCCCAAAAGCAAGTAAGTATATTATTTTCTTTTAAATTCAAAATTATTGTTATTAATATTATCCATATCTAAGATATTTAGATAAATCTTTTATTGAAATTCTTATTCGTCAAAATCCCTACTACATTATTTGGTCTCCAGAATTGTCCTTAAATGAACAGTCATGGAATGTAAAAAGTCCGTCATGCAGGGGCTGCGTAAACTAAGCAGATTTCCCACGTGAAGTTTTACAATAGAGAAATCTGCCTAATAACAACTGTAATAGAAAGAAACCTCTAAACCTAAAACATTATTTAGGGCGTAATAACCCAGAAGTTTCTAGCCCCGAAACACAGTTAACCTAACCTCTAAACCTATTCACGAGGGACGGATAGTTATGGAAAAGGCCGCCAGAGCTCTCGGCGGAAAGTCCGAACATAGCCTACTGGTACCACACGCAGAATACAAATGCAAATATCTCGGTTAATATTCAAGATACAGAATAAATGTATAGAATAATATTTATAGTAAATTTAATTTGCAATAAGATTGATTCTGTACAATTTTTCTATCCGGCGTATAGTAACGGAGATATTTCGAATTTTCGAAAATCCTCCCCTCTAAACCCCCCCTCCCACTGGTCCGATTTCAGCCGTTAACGAACTTGATCTTTCTTTTGACATAAAACGACTAAATATCGAGTTTGGTAACGATCAAACAAAAATTGCGACCGCTAGAGCGGTAACAGACAAATATATAGATATATATATATATATATATATATAGATATATATATACAGTTTTGAACGGACCTCATTTTCGTCATCTACTAGGTAGGATCGATGGACATTTGAAGAAAAATTTCGAAAATTCCGTCATGAGTACAACCTCAATAGCTGATTTCCCTTAAGGGAAATCTGCTAAAACTCTAATAACACATTCACTGCAGTCAATAATTCACTTAATGAAGCGTAATTTTCTCAATAAATGAAGCCTTTACAGAGAAACAAAAGAAACAAAAAAGTTCTAATCCTCTGATTTCAACAGTCTTCACTGTTTCAAAGGGTAAGGTTTGCTGAAGGTTTAAGTGGCTGATGTCGAAATAACTAGTTTTCACCACAAGTTGACCAACTGAAGTCAATGAGAAAGTCAAAGTATGCCGCCTCCTGGGACTTACTTGTCAGCATCGAAAGTATTAAAAACGTCTGTCATGCAGGGGCTGTGTAAACTAACACGGACATCATTTTCATCATCACCTGGATCCCTTAATATCTATAATATCTGTAATAGAAAAATGGAAATGCTCATATTCAAAAATATTTTTGGCAGATAATTAATTATCAGCTGTGAGATATAATTATAAGTCTGCTCTTTCAAAGATATAACAGTGTGATAGATGCACAAAATGATAAAACTTTGTGTCCTGGTCATACAATTAACCCTAAATAATAAGTCTTACAAAGGTAATACATATAAAAGATGTTATTTTTTAGGATACCTGACAGAAGCCATCCAATATACAATCTCCTTCAAGAGGTAAGATCATGTGGCAACCTTATAGAACGAACATTTACACACAAGAGAAATGAAGATAAAGATGAAATGTAAATTATCTAAACATACACCATTACACAAATGCACAGTGGTTTGAGCACATATTTTCTTTAAGCAGGACTACTCAAATAAAAAATTATTTGCAATGAATGTGTAATATAAGGCAATTTTGCACAAGGGGAGAAAATTATAAAATAGGAGTTTGAAGAAAATTTAGCTAAAAGCTAAACCATTGATTGAATTACCATGAAAATAGGTCATTTTCCTATTGATTGATTAGAATTATTACATTGACATGTGCCAAGTCATCTTGGAAATTGAATTAACTTAAAGCAGGCATTATTCAACTATAGCTTATTTTCAATTTAAAATTTGTATACTTTGCCCCTTGCGCATTATGCGTTTTGTTATACTTTTTTTTTTTCTCAGTTCTTGTAGATGTCTATCAATTATTTCACTGGGGATGTTTATTATTAGATAGATGATAATTTTAATACTAGTCGTGTTACCTGTTGTTGGCATGTTGAAATAGAAGTGGTTTTCCGTGGAAATATGAATTAGACTTGCTGTTATCCAGAAACTAATTGATATAATGATATTTCGAAGTAGAGGTATTGGGTAATGGAAGCACTAAATAATCCATTTATTGCCAAAAAATTAGTAATATTTATAGTTTTGAGCGTGAAGCATTGGATGATTATTGACAAAAAAATTTTATCTTCTTTGCGATCAAATAAATCTAGTTTACAGTCAAAGTAAAAAAAAAATTATATCTTAGTATCCAGAGAAAACATATGGGAAATGGAAATTTGTGTTACAGGCAGGTTTTCTTTTATTTGATTTACTAATTTTTTCATTATGTGTACAGGGGTAATTCTGTCCTGAATAGAATTTGATGATTTAAGTGAACATTTATAAAGTAACATTTTACAGGGATAAAGGAGCCTGCAGCTGCCAGACTCTTCAAATGAAGTTTCAAGAACATGCAAAATTAGTGAAAGAAGTTCAAGAATTGTGAGTAGTGTTAAAAATGTATATTTTCTTTTAATCGGTATTTAGATTCAATACATCTCAGCCAGTTATATCATTTACATTGAAGGTAAGCAATCTGAGTTCTAGCCTTATCACTCAAGTATTTCATACCATAAACTCAGGTATTTAAATTGATATAGGCCCATAGAGAAAGTGAATTTGACCCCTGGCTGCCTTCATTATTATCAATAATTGTTTTTCTTTCCGGAATATATATTATATTAAGAATATTTCTATCTTTCTATTCAGTGTGAAATTGGCTGACCTATTTGTTTACAATTTGTATGCTTTCCGTTTTAAAGATTATTAACTTGTAAATTGACTGAAAGATTTCTCTTTACCGTTTGTATTTATTGACGGTGGTGTTACCAGTATGTAGAATTATCTATTGTAAACCTTTGCTTGGGAAATCTGCTTAGTTAATACAGCCCCTGCATGACGGACTTTGTAGTTTTCTGAAGATAAATACTGAGTAATTATTTGAAAAACAAATTAAATGATGTTTGTTCCGTAGGGTCTAGGGCGAAAAACTACCAGATTATCATCGCCCTGACTTAAATGATGTTTTATTCATCTAGAATGGAGTAATTGCTTGAAAATTCCCTTTATTATAAGTATTTTTTTTTTTAAATTTTATTCACATAAAATATTGTCAGTATCTTTTTGTATTTTTTTTTAAAGATTTATTGATGCGGTTTGTTTCTGGGGATCAAATGATGAAATGATTCAAAAACGAATAAAACAAGAAGAAAATGAATCAAGTGAGGACAGGTAACTAGCATATATGGTTACAGACAGGTACTCATTTTTTTCCAAATGTACAATCAGATGAATTATTTAGAACTTTCATTAGTACAATAAATGAAATAATTGTGAAACAATGAATAATTGTTAAGCTGATTCTTGTACATCATGGGTGCTTCTCTCTCCTCTAATAACTCTTACTGTCTATTTAAAATGGCTTATTTATTAATGCTTTCATCGGTTATGTAATTCTTATGAACCACCTTTTAAGATTATTTTCTACTAATGATAAATTATCACAAATTGCTAGAACTCAACATAGGTTACCTTAAGGGAAATCTGATAAAAGTTAAAAAAAATAATGTTATTTTTAGAGACTTACATAATTATTTATAAACAAGCAGTATGGTAGCAGTTCTAGACTATCAAGTTCTTTAGTTTCATTCAGAGTTATTCTATCGTTGTCAGAGCATGGATTGTCTCGTTGTAAAACTCTTCTGATTCATCAGGCCAGGAACTAGATCTTCATAAATCCACTCGATTTTCTGAGATTAAAGGTCTGTGTTTATAGAGAGCTCATCAGGAACCTTTTCAAAGTACACCGCACCTTCGAAAAACCACCAAACAACATAACTTTTTGAACCTACAAACCTACTTGTGGCCCTCATGTCTTACAATCGGATTCGTCTACTGGCCTGGTGTTAACCACTGCTAGTGTAGGTTAGGGCTGTGATAAAAGATCTATTTTTTGTCAAAAATAACTATTCTTTTCTAAAAACAAATGCCTTTGGAACTGGTGAACAGTTGTTGAGATATGTCTACCTGACTTTAGGCTTGAGGGTAGTCTAAGTGTACGAACTTATGAAATTTCTTTCAAGGGATTTCAGATGATGGTATACTGTTTCCCTAGAATAGTCAATAGTTGGTGAGTATTGTTGACAGATTTTCATTAAGTGCCTTTCTGTATCTCAATGTTCCATTCCATTCCAGAATGTGGACAATTGAAATGTTCTGTGTATGTCAGTATGTAACCTTTCTTTTACTCAAGTACCTGAACAGAATTTTAGATGATACCTTTAAAAAATAATAGTAAGAAATAGCATCTTTGATGTTATTTTTAGTAGACAACACTTGAAGACAAACATATTTACCCTTTTTATAGAAGATATCCAATTTTTAATTTTAATTTATTTTTATTTTTTAGCAAAGTACATTATTTTAAGTCCATTGATCTATCAAAATTAAAAATAAATTTCTGGGAACATAATGCTAATGGACAAGTACTTGAATTATATAACCGTAGTTTTGATGACTCTTGGAAGAACTCGGTGATTAATGGACTTTTTACTTTCAACCCAGAAATACAGCTGATGGAGAAAGAAAGAATTATAATTAGAACTCAAAAAGAAAAGGTTGCAGTAAGAACTTAATTGAATTAATCTAGTTGAGTTTATGTCTATTTCAAGAAATGTTTTCCTGTCCTTAAATAAAAATGTTGTCAGAAGGTTTAAAGAACACATAACATTCATTTCTTTCTTGCATGTTGTATTTAAAATAAATGTGAATGTTTTGAATATGCAAGAGCTTTTTACGTCAAGAGAAGCTCAGAAATTTCAATTACACTTGGATACTCATAGTAAGGTTGAAATGAAGTAGCCCTTCTCAAAAAGATGGTTTTTATTTAGTATGAGACTTTCTATTAAATGTCAGGAAATGTTTCGTCTTCTGAGTGTTAGACATGAGCTAATAAAGAGACCTGCTTGTAAAATAATTCAATAGTTCTGTTAATAGTATTAGTTTTCTATAATATTTTCCTTAGATCTCTTTGTTCCTAACTCCTTATACTTAGAACTTTTACTGCTGAAAAAACTCAAACTAAAATCCATTTTAGAGAAATTAGAAAGACCAATTTCATTTTAGTATTGCATTAAGCGCGCATTTCAAATCTTAGCTCAATGTATTTAATGCTTCTGTTGATAGAATCATTCTTAGCTTAGACAGCTCCAGTTAAAAAAACTTATATATTAAGCTTGGTGACATAGATTTATAAGCTGCTGCCTTCTCAAAGAATTCTGTTCTGTTATAACTATTAATCCAATTATTTTGATTTTATTTTTTTCCAAAACTGCTGAACTCAAACCCTGGGTTCACAAATAAAAAATAATTAAATTAATGATTATTTACTGATGTTATATTCTGTCTAAATTATTAGTAAAACATAATGCTACACTGGGTAGGAGAATCCTAATTTTAGCCAATAATTCAGAAATATTTTTCTTCAGTCGATCAACAAGGAGTCTCATATTAGAAAATTGGTCTTAGTGAAAAGAGTTCTTTTCATAGGTTTGTAGACGTGTGTGTAGCAACTCAGATCCAACTCCAATTAGGGATATTTGTGCCTCAAAACAAAAATAATTTAATTAATAGTTTTATCAATATTTCAATAAGAACTTAAGACACTCAATTATGCATTACAGCCATTGCTATCAATCATTTTTACCAGCAAACCATAGACCAAATCAAACGATAGGATTAGGATTGAGGGCTCAACTACTATAGTTATTAGCACCGCCTGTGTTAAGGATCGAAATCAAACTAATATGCAACACATACAAAATAAACTAAACTCATTTTTTTTTATGTGAATGGTTTTTAATTTCAGGGCGTTAAAATTATGTCAGGAGGAAGAGTTGGTCAGGAACCACTGTATTCTGAATATGTTGCAAAAGGAATGCTTGACTGTGTTGTTCTTGGAGATAAATATTCAGGGCCATCTGTACGAAATATACTACAAGTAATTAAATTTTCATTAAAAATGTTTTTTTATCCAGTTTATCAGAAGTAAAACATGGTAATTTAATTTTGCTGTGAAAATGAAAAGTTAGTTACATCACTTATTAAGAGCATTTATTATCAAGTGTTTCTTTATGGGTGAAGTTTTTTTAGTGTGGGGGTCAGCGTGGCTGAGTACTGCTTCCCCCCTCACTTCCCAGTAAGGCTGGTCCCTGCGGGACCAATACCCCTTTTAACAGGGTGGGCCATAGCCTGAAACATACTTGTAAAAAAGGGCTTATTATTTTAAATTATGTTTAATTTTACTACTGTTTACACATGAGTATTTTCTCACCAAAAGAGGTCAAACTGACTGTGATTTTATGGTCAGGTTCTACTTACAAAGATAGCACCCCCTCCCCCAAAAAAATTCAACTGGCAAATTAATAAATTTAAGGTTGGTTATTTTAGCTAAAAATCAGCCGTAATATAAGTTTGCTTTTAATATATTTTATCCAGCTTTTAAACCATACTTGACTTCAAAAGGAATTTTATTTAAAATAATTTCAAATTATGATAGGGTATGTTGGAGATAGCAACAGAGGAGGGCATTTTGATTATAGCAATGAATGAACATGAGTACAGACTTAATTTCATGATTGCTATGCAGCAAGCAGAGGAACTGGGAATTACAACTGAATTGGTTTTAGCAAAAGATGATGCATCTTACGAAAAGGTATTGATCTTTAGATTTCTCGCTTAAAGTATAAATAACTCATAATTCCTCAATGTTATTCATCGCCAATATCTATTGTCCATTGTTGTTTACTCATAATCATAGTCATTGTCCCTCTACTGTTTAAAACCTCCTTGCCATCTACTCTCTAGCAGGTTTCTTAATCCCATCTCCAGGCCTAAGCTAACTTCGCACTAGACTTTTCCTAATCTTATCCAACACAAGTATTTCAGTATTTAGTTCAAAATAGTGTAGGGGGGGGTCCAACTCCAAATGTTATCAGCATGAATTACCTTCCCTGCACTAATGACTGTGCCCCCAATGAAATGTGTTTTCATCTTAATTTACTTTCCCAATATACAAGTGAACTCAATATTAGTGTAATAGCTCTGCCAAAGCAGTGAAATCCAAAAGGCATTTTTATTTTTATTTAAAATTTTATCTTGTACTTCAATCAACTGGGTTGTACAACTTATACTCTCTTACTGAGTTTTTAAGTAATCCAATAGACCAGACTATTGTCTCTTTACCAGAATTTCTCTATAAGGATGAGTCTTGTTTAAACGTTTATGTTTTCTAATATTTAAATATTCAGTCTTGTATCTACAAGCTACACTTGGTGGTTGTTCCCAAGAAGAAGTTATTTTGCTACCTCTGAAATGATCAAGAGTCTCAACTCCATGTTATTTGCATGAAGTTATTACAAGAGTGTAAACAATTCAATATAGATTTAAAAAAGTCCGTCACTCAGGGGCTGCGTTAACTAAGCAGATTTCCCACGTGAAGTTATACAATAGAGAAATTTCACGAGAGCAGTTATGAAAACGGCCGAACTAGCTTTTGGCGGGAAACTCACTCGTCCGTTTATCCTCCCACATTTAATGAAAATGCAAATATCTCGGTTAATATTCAAGATAGAGAATCAATGTATATAACGATATTTATAGTAAACTTAATTTGCAATAAGATTGATTATATACAAGTTTTCGATTTGACGTATAGTAATGGAGATATTTCGAAAATCCTCCCCTCTAAACCCCCCCCCTCCCCCTGGTCCGATTTTAGCCATTAACAAACTTGATTTGTCTTTTTACATAAAACGTTTAAATATCGAATTTGGTAACGATTAAACAATAATTGTGACCGCTAGAGCAGTAACAGACATATATATATATACTAGCTCAGATACCCGACTTTGCACAATATTTTGACATACCCTTCCCAGTGTTTAGGGTTAATACCCATCGTTTCTGTGGATTTGTTAATAATAAAATTAATTTTTTTAATTTTTATGTAAGACTTTACTGTCCTCCATATTGTCATATTTCCCGTTTCCTGTGCATTATGCAAAGATTTGAATTATTAAGGACAAAATATTAACATACATTTGAATTATTTTTTCCAGGTGAGGTACCTGGTAGTTCATATTGAAAAGAATTGTTGAGCAAATTTCTCTAAATAACAAAATAAACAACTTTTGTTATGTGCATATTTGCCGAAACCCCAATAGGAAACGAAATATCACTATTTTTAATTTCAGGCCTCTCTTATAACCCCCACTCCTGCCCATCCCTAGAAATGTTAGTATGGCTTATTATAAGGAAGGCGTTAGTGCTAATTCACAATCCAAGTGTTTCATTTAGTTCGGTTGAGTCTTTTGTGCCAAATAAAATTGTTGGCCCCCGGTATAATTTTTAGCGTATAACGCCTTTATACTTCGGTTTACGACGATAGTGCATATAACAAAAGTTACTCTAAATAACAAAATAAACAACTTTTGTTATGTGCATATTTGCTGAAACAGCAATAGGAAACGAAATATCGCTATTTTTAATTCCAGGCCTTCCATATAACTCCCACTCCTGCCCATCCCTAGAAATGTTAGTATGGCTTATTATAAGGAAGGCGTTAGTACTAAATTCAAATACCGAGTTTGGTATAGTTCGGTTGTCTTTTGTGCAAAATAAAATTGTGGACTCCCGCTATAGTTTTTAGCGTATAACTCATTTATACTTCCGTATATGGCAAAAGTGCATATAACAAAAGTTACTCTAAATTACAAAATAAACAACTTTTGTTATGGGCATATTTGCTGAAAAAGCAATAGGAAACGAAATATCGCTATTTTTAATTTCAGGCCTCCCTTTTAACCCCCACTCCTGTTTGTCTTAGAGAATATTAATATAGCCTAAAGTCTAAGTTGGGCTAGTAGTAATATACATACCAAGTTTCATAAAATTCGGTTCAGCCGTTTATGCGTGGAAAGGTAACAAACAAATAATCAAACAAACAAACACACCAAAGAAACAAAATGCAGTTATGGTGTCTATGACATGTGAAACGAAAAGTTATGATGAAATTTCGTGAAAAAAATCAATGTACAGACAGAGGTTACAATTTTATATATATATATATATATATAGATATATACAGTTTTGAACGGACCTAATTTTCATCATCTCCTGGGTATGATCAATACACATTTGAAGAAAAATTTCGAAAATCGTGTCATGAGTATGACCTCAATAGCTGATTTCCCTTAAGGGAAATCTGCTAAAATAAAGTTAATCATAAAAAATAATTTTATTTCAATTATTTCCACTTTGTATTATCTAAAGTTTTTGTTTACCTTCTAGTTTAATAAATATTCACATCTTCATTTGGAGAATTAAGATTTAATCATTCTTTGTAGAGGTACTTATTGCTAAACTTATATAGTTTATTTATTTTTATAGAAATGAATAATTATCAGTAGCTTAGGAAGATTAGTTCTTTAACATTTTGCACTCTGACTCATTGTAACAGTGATATTTTGAATTTTCAAAATTCATCCCTCGAAACCCCCTCTATTCCTCTTCCAACTTTAGCCAATAACAAATATGATCTGTAGTGTTCTCTGAAATGCTGAAATATCAAGTATGGTATAGATCAAGTAAAAATATTTGAAAAATTAACGTAAAATCTTAATTGATGACATCACCGTGCAACAAATATGCATGTATCTCGCACAATAAAGATCTCTTGAAAACAATATTTAGTATTTAAGCTTCAAATACAATGATATATAACAGGGTATTGTTTATGTAACGTGAGCAGGGGTTTGCTGAAGGCTGAAAATTTAACAATGCAAATATCTCAGTTAAGATAAAGAATAAATTTATATACCAACATTTATAGAACATTACATTTCCAAAAAGTTTGATTCTATATAATTTTTCTATCCGACGCATAGCATCAGAGATATTTCGAATTTTCGTAATTCTCTCCCTCTATATCCCCTCTCCCACTGTTTCGATTTTAGCCATTAACGAACTTGATCTTCATTTTTATATTAAACGTTTAACTGTCGACCTTGGTAATGATCGGCCAAAATTGCGATTGCTAGAATGTTAACAGACCAAATATATATATATATATATATATATATATATATATATATATATATATATATATATATATATAACAAATTTTGAAGGACCTCATTTTCGTTATCTTCTGGGTAAGACGTTTGATGCAATTTTTCCAAAATCCCATCGTGAGCAAAACTTCAATAGCTGATTGAATGTTAAAGAATATATGGATTAGCTGAAAATCTTTGACACTGCAGCCCAAGATGACCTGCCTCTTGGCTTTGTTATGAAGTCAGCTTGATCTGGCTCCTGCACTATTTTGGTGTCATGATAGAAGAAACATCACAACTTTCTTATTCAAGCAGCTACTCAATTGCATGATGATGGGAACAGATGATGCTGAGTCCATTAAGACACAACTAAATAAAATTTAATTTACAATTGTCATGCTCAAACCTAGCATCACTAATTAACCTGATCTTGAATTTACAGTCACTACATCATCAGCAGCCCCCCTCCCCCTGTTAGATAAATGTCTCCTGAACTTAAAGCAGTTAGTTTGTTTTACATTTGAAGAAGAAGTTTAATTTACTTTTGATTTCATTAATCCTTAATGGGTTTGATTCATTTAAAATTATATTTTAGCATGAGCACCGAGGAAATGGGCGTCGTGGTTCTGCTGGTATTGTATTACAATTTAAAGTTGCTGGTGCTATGGCAGAAGAAGGATATTCACTTGATGCTATTTCAAGGGTTTGTCAGTTCATGTTTATTGCCTCAATATCTTGTTATATGGATGAATCTAATATATATACTGGGACAACATTGGGACCTGGTACAGGTATGATAGGCTTTATTTCATATAAACACTCTATTAATGTAATAATTAACCCTTTCCTTATGCAAAGCCACTATAGTGCAGAAGGCATGCTACCTGCTGTAGGTACTACAGAAAGCATGCTTTTGACCATCAGGTTGTATTGCTGCTTCAAAAGTCTCAAAACTCTAATTCCATTCAATATTGTGGATATTCCGCTCTAGAATCTCGTGTTTCACCAACAATATATTGGCTGTCAAACGATTGATCCATCTAAAGGTCTACTTAATCTGAAGGATTCAGAAAATATAAAATTTGTTACAAATACATGAAAAGTAAAATGTCTCAAGTTAATAATATTACTTAAGGATAATCAATTTTTTTAACTGAGTTGTATTTGTTTCAACACAGGTCAGCTATTATTAAAAGTCATTTTTGATCATTCTGAAGGACTTGAAGGAAACTCATTTTCTGAAAAAAATTATACTGAAAATACTGAATCTTATCCTACGGAAGATTATTCAAGTTCTGGTAAATGTATACATTTTCTTTCCATTTAGTGTTCTTGTCTTTTAATAATTTTATAACATCACTTTTTAACACTTCTGTACTTGAAAAATCAGAGACTCTTGCTATAAAATTCTAGATAAGTGGCCTTAAAGAAAAAAAATATCTGAATCATGTGCACATATATACACACAACACACCCACCTGAGAAGTAGTATGAAATACCTCTATAAACAAAATAGAAATAATATTATATCTTTGAACTCTTCATTTGTTATTATTTGTTTTTTGTAGGTGTTGTAACTCTCACAAAGAACAATTATATGTTAGGCAGTGACCAAGCAAGTGCTTTAAACAATTTTACTGCTCCAATATCTGATTATATCCTACATGAAGATGACAATATACAATCAGAAACAGGTATGCCTAGGCATTTTAGAAGCTTACTCATTAAATACAAACATAAAGTATTTATATATTGGAAAATTTTATTTCCATATTAACAATATAATCTGAAGTTTCAATGGTTTACTACTAGCCGTGTTACCCATTATTGTTGGGCTGAAATAAATATAATTTCCCATCAAAATATAAAGATTAAATAAACTTAAACAATGAATTATCTCTCCCTTTCAAGAATTACAAAAAAATATCCTTTCTGTTGCCATTCTCTTGTTATACCGATAAATTATGAAGTAAAGATGGAACAAATATTTTTGAACAGCTTTTGTTAACAATGTCATTGAAAAAAATTTTAAGTTCCACAAATTTCCTTTAATTACATATCTATTTCATTCATATTAAGGTTTTTTATGAAAAATTTCAGCCGCATATGTTTAAGTGAGTTCACTTCAGCACAGATAGGGCAACTTACTTCTGTTAAAGAAAAACTATGGTACAAGATTTGCCATTCAAAAAATCTAGTTGTACTCTCTATTAATTATATTGAAAAATACCTTAATTACTTACAAATGAAAACATACATGATGTGAGATTTACAAAAATGGTGTGAGAATATTGAGTACATAAAAAGCATTAATTTATTTATGTTTAAATGATTTTAGATAAGTTTCTGGACCAATTACGTTCAAATCCTGATAAAGGCAAACCAGATATGAAGACAAATAAATTTATTATGCATAGTATTAGAACACTTCAGCAATGTGATATGCCTTCTTACGAAAAAAGTAAGTTTCTAATTATTTCATATGTATCTATTCAGCTCAAGATTTAGTGTTGTAATTTTATTTTTTATACATTATAGTTGACATTGAAGAGAATATAGAATTGCCAGAAATGAAAAAACTCTTGTTTGAACAACTTACACGAGAAATGCTAAATATTTTACTCAATAGTGACTCTCCTCATTATATTGCACCAGAGCCAGGTGACAGATATTCATTATTGTTTTTACAGATATTGTAGGTTAGGATATTTTTTGTGTAAATCTATATTCATTAACTTCAAAATAAACATTTCTTTAATTATTGAAAATTGCAGTAGAATTGTGCTATAGTCATTTATTTATAGTTTTGATTTACTCAGAACACCGGCTTTAAAATAAGAAGCTGAGTCAATTGCATGCCTGTTTTATATTAATTTTGTAGTTGGCACTGTATACTGTTGCCAAGCCAGGCTGAAAAATTGGGATTCAACAGATCAAAGTATTTAATTTAATTATATCAAATTTGTTTTCCAAAGTTATCTAAATGTTGGATACTCTCAGATATTTATGTTTAATCTTTGAACTATTAACATTTAATTATTGACTGATAAAAGTACTACTGTTGTTTACAGAAACAGAAGTAATATTATTATTAAACAATCAAAATCATACTTATGATCACATGTATACAGTTGCAAGTGAAATAAGAAATGCTTTAATTGAGATGGGTGTTAAGGTGAGTATGGGTACTATTAAAAATTATTAGAGGATGATTAAAGGGTGAACCAATTGTTCAGTGTATTTTCAAATAAGAATTTACATATTTTTTTTTTTTTTTTTTTATTTTTTTTTATTTTTTTATTTATTTATTTAAATGAGTTCCGCAACACCGGCGATTTACTCATAATTAAATCGTGCACGCAAAAAAAAGAATAGCAAAAAAAAATAGAGGGAAACGTAAAAGGAATGAACAAAGGTGGTTTTTTATGGGTTCATTGGAATACCATTTTTATAAGAATCAAATAGTATTGTATGGAAACATCAAGATGGTGAAAATAATATAAATGAAAATATAAGATTGACTGGGGGGGGGGAGAAATAAATAAAAATAATAATAATAAAATAAGGAAAAGAGAAAAGCAAAGAAATAAGTAAATTTAAAAAAAAGAAGAGAAAACCAAAAAAAAAATGAATTAATAAAAAAAAAAGGGGGGAAGGGAAAGGGAAACTAAAAAATAAAATAATATATTAAAATAATAATAAATAAAATTAATGTTTATACACCCTGCTAATGTAAGAAAGAAGTAAGGAGTAGTGTGTGTGTGTGGAAATTGTAGATTATAGTGTGTTGTATATATTAATGTCTTTTAGGTGTTTTATAATTGAGTCTAGGTAATTACTGTTATCGGTCAAAAGTTCCTGTAAGTCATGTGGAATATCTAAATTGTCTCTTAGTCGACAGTTAGTCAATATGTGATGTACAGTTAATGTTTCGTTACAATGTCTACAAGTCGGTGTGTCCTTGTTTGTCATTAAGTGTCCGTGGGTCAGCAAGGAATGGCCAATGCGTAGTCTGGTCAGCACAACTTCCTCTCTTCGTGTGCTCCTGTTACTTGATGGCCATTCCTTAACTGTTTGTTTTATTTGTCTTAGTTTATTGTCGTTTGTGTTATCCCAAGATTGCTGCCACTGCTGTTGTAGTGCCTTAATGCATTCGGCTAGTACGTCTTGGTGGTCTGTACAGTTTATGTCTATATCCGGTTTGTTTACAGTACACTTTGCTAATCTGTCGATGTCTGTACTTTCCTTAATGTCTGTATGTCCAGGTAACCATAAAAGACTAATGTGTGTGTTGCTAGAGTTTAATCGGTGAAATTGTTCAAAAATTTTGATAGCCAAAGGATTTGTCGAGTAAATGTTGTTGAGTGTATGTAGTGAGCTTAATGAATCTGTGCACAGTACTATTTCACTTTGGCAGCTTTGGACTCTTGACAAGGCTAATAGGATGGCCTGCAGCTCAGCTGTATAAGAGCTAGATACAGGCGTCAATTTTAGCTGGTAATTATTGGGACCAACTATCGCAGCAGAACCTGTACCACTTGCTGACTTAGAGCCATCAGTATAAGCAAAGACACTATTAGCCTTGTCCCCCAATACTGACCTAAAATAGGCACTGTACATGTGTTGTGATGTTGGGTTGGATTTTTTAAACTTGCCTAAAGATGTGTCCATTGTAAAATTTTGAATACGCCAAGGAGGATATGGAAGTAACTGGAGAGTGTATATGTCCGTGTTTGCTAATGGTATTTGTGTAGTGTAAAATGTATATCTTCTGGAAAGTGGTCTCAGTCTAGTTCGGTAAACCAAATACTTATTATAATATGTATTATGTAGGACTGACGTTGAGCATGGAGTATTTAAGAATTTAGATTTTAGGACATATTTTATACATAGTTTCTTCCTCCTAAGGGTGGTTCGCCAGCCTCCACATAAATGCTGTTTACCGGACTTGACCTAAATGCCCCTGTAGCCAGGCGAAGACCTGTGTTGTGGACAGTATCTAACATTTTTAGAACTCTGGGACGGGCCGATGAATATGCTATGCAGCCATAATCCAGTAAAGACCTGGTGTAGGCACGATAGAGTTTTAGCATAGAGCATCTGTCCGCACCCCACTTAGTATTGCTTACAATTCTTAAAAGATTCAAGGATTTCTTGCATCTTGTAAGAAGATCTTTAATGTGGGGTATCCAGGTTAATTTTTTATCAAATGTTAGACCTAAAATTTTAATGTTATCCACATTTAGAATAGGTGCATTATAGATGGTAAAATTAGGAGCTGGGGAATTTCTTCTTTTAGTAAATATTATACTCTTAGATTTCCCAGATGAAAACTTCATCCCAGTGTGAGATGACCAGCTCTCTAAATTTACTATCGTCTGTTGTACAATGGAACATGATTGGTCATAGGAACAAGAACAATGGTAAATAAACAAATCGTCAGCATACAGGCAGTATTTTACTGTTGGTGGAATATATTCATGAATGGAGTTCATGGCAATGTTAAAGAGGGTAGTGCTTAGTACACCCCCTTGAGGTACTCCGTTTTCTTGTAGGAACCTATCAGAAAGAGTTGTTCCAATCCTGACTCTGAAATGTCTATTTCTTAAATAATTTTTAATGAAATTAAAAATATTTCCTTCAATTCCCCAGTCCAGTAAGGTTGTAAGAATTTTTCGACGCCAAACTGTATCATAAGCCTTTTCTATGTCCAAGGCCACTGCTATTATTAACTCTCTATTTAAGAAAGCATTGAGGATATCATTCTCCAGCTTTGTCAAATGATGCATGGTTGAATGGCGTTCTCTAAAGCCACATTGAAAAGGAGACAACAATTCGGAATGATCTAAGAACCAGTGTAGACGTTTATTCAAAAATTTTTCAAGCAGCTTACAAAGACAGCTGGTCAACGAAATAGGACGATAATTGTTACATATTTTCAACATTAAATCCATTTTGTAGATTGCTTTTCCCTGTTTCACAAATTCTTTAAGTTTTTCAAAATTTCTTTAAACATTCTTCCTATGTAGGACTGATAGACATTTGAAGAACTTTTTCAAAAATTTTCATGACTACAACCCCATTAGCTTATTTCTCTTAAAATGAAACTGAGAATATTTTATATTAAGTACAAAATGGCAACGGTTAAGTACATATTTAACTTTATACTCGCTTCATATTTTCATATAATTTGTTTGAAAATGACATAAGACATTATGTGTGTTGTACATTCACCAGGAAGCATTTGTTTGATATTCACCTGAACTATAGAAATTAGGGTTATTGAAAAGTCTATTTCATCGGTAATTGATAAGCAAGATTTGTAAGCAAATACCTGTAGCATTTTCCTAAAAGATTATCAGACCTTGACTTATGTGGTTCAATATCTTGCTCGCTTTAGCACTATATACTATTTCAGATCCAGTGTGTTTATCATTTTCAGCTCTTGGCTTGTGAACTGATCTTTAAAAGTCAAGTCTTCATATCCAATTTTTAACTTTTAAATTATATATTATGAATTTATTTTGCTGTCGGCAAAACCCAATTATAATGTCATAATGCACATTCACACACAATCCTGTTTATTCTTTAATTTTTTTTTTTTTTCCCACATAATGTATAATTCTTACTAATGGTATGTGGTTTAATATAATAATCAACTAAGCTGTTTACATATTAACCTTATTTTTCTACTTGTATAGGTATAAAGAAAAACAATTAAATTTTCATTTTTAAAATTAAATCCACAATTAAGAAAAATGAAATACACCAAAAATGTGACGAAACTCGTTACCAAATCAATAGCTCCCCCAAATCCCCAGTAACAATACAAAATAAGCATACACACTACACGCAGAAACAGGAACTATTGCCTGAAGATACTTTGCATACTGAGTATCTCAAAATTGATCTTATTATTTGAAAACAATATACTGATCATGAATATAATCTATTATTGATAGATAATTCAAATTTATACTCAAGCTCTTTTTAATTGATTAATTCTCGTCGTATTTATGAATGAAAATTTAGGAATTTATTGCAGTTAGGGCGTGTTTACATTGGAAATTTCATGGCTCTTCCTACTGATGGCTTTACAATAACTATTGCCAAGGATGGAGACAAGAAGTTGATTCCTTTACTTGACAAGCCTACTACTTGCAACCATTGGCCTCCACACACCTCTGGAGGAGTTTTATCCACCCAAGCTCTAACCAAGAAGATTATTGAGACTCCATTGGGAGCCTGCATCCATCAAGATTATAGTTTAGTTATTGAGAATGTTTATGACCAGTAAGTTCAGACACCATATTTTTTGTCATAATATTCAATAATCTAGATTGTTATTAACTTTGAGAGTGAAGGACATCATACATACCAGTCTCAGTTTTTTTTGTTTATTTTTCAAAAGTGCTTAGCGTTTTCGGAGACTTGTGGCTTTATTTTCAGTGCTACATGCAGGCAGAAATAACCATTAAATACATAAAAAAGTCTATCGCCCAGGTGCTGCGTTAACTAAGCAGATTTTCCATGTATGTTTCCCACGTATTAGCATTTATCTTAAAAAGTAAAATTTCAATAAGACCAATATTTGGTATTTAAGATTAAAGTAAAGTGTTTCATTATAACAGAGTCTTGTTTATTTACATGAGTAGGAGTGGGGGTTTACTGAAGCCTGAAAACTAAAAAAATGCAAATATCTCAGTTAGTGTTAGAGTTAAGAATAAATGTATATACCAACATTTATAGAACATTATGCTTTCAATAACATGGATTCTATACAGTTTTTCAATCCGACTCAAAATAACGGAGATATATCAAATTTTCATAAGTCTCCGCCTCTAAACCCCCCCCCTCTCCCTTGTCCAATTTAGTCATTAACAAACTTGATCTTTCCTTTTACATAAAACAATTATATATCAAGTTTAGTGAGGATAAGACAAAAATTGCGACAGTGGTAACAGACATATATATATTTATATATATATATATATATGTATATATATATTGAACTGACCTCTTTTTATTCATCACCTAACTAGTAGATGATCCTTTCACTTTTTTAGCAGATTTCCCTTAATGGAAATCAGCTATGAGGTTGTACTCATGACGCGAGTTTCGAAAATTTTTTTCAAATGTCCATCGATCCTACCCGCGAGATGTCAAAAATGAGGTCCGTTCAGAATTATATTGTAAAGGGGGGTTAGATTAAAGTGATATGGCAAATAGTGGCAGCCCTATGTGCGAATAGGCAGGCCTGACCTCTCTCGGCCAAGAGTGGACTTAGAAGCCAGGTCGGGAGAGGGGGAAGCGTGTGTAGGCAGTGTGAGCCTAGGACTGGTGTGGTACGCTGCTTTAAGCCCTCGCACGATGTATATAACAGGTAAGGGCTGCCCTAACTATTTGTCATATAGCCTTTAACTTGTGTGGGTGTGGGTAACTGTTGACCCCGTATATTCTATCAGTGTATATGCCTGTTTTATTACTTTTATTATAATTATAAATGGGACTATTTAGCAATTAATGACTAATGATTAGAATCTGTAAATATAGTTTTAAATCTGAAAGTGATTAGCTCAGTCTCCCTGTTCCCGATATGTCCCACCTTTACAATATATATATATATATATATATTTGTCTGTTAACACTCTAGCGGTCGCAATTTTTGTTTGATCGTATCCAAACTCTGAATTCAATCGTTTTATGTAAAAAGGAAGATCAAGTTCATTAATGGCTGAAATCGGACCAGTGGGAGGGATGGGGGGGTTTAGAGGGGGGGATTTTTGAAAATTCGAAATATCTCTGTTATTATGCATCTGATCGAAAAATTAAAATCTTATTGCAAATTAAATTTACTATAAATATTGTTCTATACATTTATTCTGTATCTTGAATATTAACCGAGATATTTGCATTTGTATTGTGTGAGTGGTCGGCATAAGTCGGCCATATTCGGGACTTTCCGCCGAAAGCTTGTTCATCCCTCGTGAATTGGTTTAGAGATTCGTTACTACTGCGGTTATTAGTAGGCAGATTTCTCTATTGTAGAACTTCACGTGGGAAATCTGCTTTGTTTACGCAGCCCCTCCATGACGGACTTTTTCACCATGTAATTGGTTCTATGTTCTTCAATTCACTTCATACTGGATTGGTTTATGAAAATTTACCTAATAGAAACTGGAAAGTATCACAAATGACAGTTTCTACTTTAAAGATCTGGAATAAATTAAAATTTATTTGGAAAGGAAAACCAAATTGTAAATAAAAGTTCATTAGCTGATAGAATTTTATAACCTAGGAAAAAAAAAATCAATTCTAATATTTTTACATTTAATTTTGAATTAATTGTATCCATTAATTGAAATTAATAACTCAATTGGTTATCAGGTTGATTCAGGAAATGAAGAAGTATAGAAGATATTTTGAGACAAAAGAGCCCAATTTAGCAGATCAAGTAAATGAGATCATCAAGACCTTTCCTCCAAAAATTATATTCAAAGAACTCCCTTTAGATAGGCCTTACCGAATTCTATTAAATTTAGCTGATTACTTTAAGTCTGTAGATGAATTTGGATTATTTCTAAGCATTTTCTTAACGAGTGCTGCTCAGGTAAATTAGATAATACATGAAAACATTATATGAAATGTTGTTAGTAACTTTTGTGGTTATTTATTTAATTTTGACCTTTTTTATTTGTATGTTTGTTCTGAGGCTCATTAACTCACTTGAATAAATACTATTAGTAAATTTATGAATGGCAGAGGCTCAAAATTTGCTAACTTTAATATATCTATGATGGAGTTGTTTATTTTATATTAGTAGAGAAATATATCCAATAGAAGGATGAAAAGCATACAAATCAATCCATCAGTTGTTGAATTACAAAAAGTTTAGATGCTTTCGCTGATTTTACCACCAACTACAGTACTTTTTTTTTTTTTTTTCATTTATGCTTACAGATCTTGTAGAGCTTGGTAGAGACACCACTACTCCATATAGCCATTGTTTTCTCCATATCTGTTTATTCTGGCATCTTTGTTTTCACGTGCCATTCCATTTCTACTTTTGTCTTCCTCATGGCCAGCAGCTCACACATTTTACCAGAGCTAATCAAGATTCTTAGCTTTCTACCTCTGAGTTTCATATTGTTGAAATAGACTGTTCTGCTTTAGTTCTCTTCTCTTGCCTTCCATCTCCATGGTCCTAAGATTCCTTCCATTTTCGGCCTATTATGGCTCTGAGAGCCTACATTTAAACTGAGAGGAGGGGAGGGAGGGTGACTTATAGAAGGTAAAAAAAGAAATCAAAATATCTATTATTATAAGTTAAATAAAAATATATTATACATATAACCATTCTTATGTCTTACTTAAAATGAAATTTTATAAAATAGTGGTTTAATTACTCTTTTTTTTTTTTCAAATATTGACTGAGATATCTGCATTTCTTAAAATATTTTATTTATTTTAGATTTATATCTTTAATAAACCTGCATTCTTATTAATGTAATTTTTACTGGTCTTCACCTGATCAACTCAACTTCTGACGAAGGCTTCTTATTACAAAAGAAATGGAGACTAGATGGCATCAGAATATCTATTTGTCATGCACATGGGAAATGTGCTTAGCTTGAACAATCCTTTTACAATGGGCTTTTAACTTTCAGCTAGTTGTCTCTACAAGTTCTTTTTCAACATGGCTCCAGATCATTGCAATTAAAGGACTATGATTTAATACTAATATATGTTCTCTAAATTCTTGGTACCTTAACTCCTGCTTGAGGAACTTTTAAAAGTTAGGACATACTTTAGTTTATATATAAATCAGAACCAGGTTTGTGAAAAAACAAAAATGCAGTCAATATTATAATTCAACTGCACTGTTTAACCCTTCTGGTTAACTAAAAAATTATAGTTATTCCTGAGTTGCAACATAGCTCATGTCATTTGTTGATGTGTTAATCAACATCTTTCTTCATTCATAATACAATATAATTGAACATGAAATAAAACTAAGGAGGTTTGATTTTTCTCTGGGAGTTTTATTTGTTTTTTTGTAACAAATACATAGATTAGGGAGAGTTAATGAACCTGAGTGCTAAATACATAATCTAGTTTCATAAATGAGATATCATTTGAAATGATTTAACATAATAATTTCCATTATTAGGAATTTAATGTAAATCCCAATATCTATGTTACTTGGAGAATGTGCTGCAATGCTTTCTACAGAGGAGCTTGTTCTTTGGCTGGATATCTAAAGTAAGAAATAATCTATACAAATACTACACAATAGTCATTCCTTACCATTTTAGACATTGCCCAATATTGATTTTGTTATCCATTATTAGTTATCTGTTCCCAGACTTGTAAACTCCAGATCTATTAGGGTTAAACAGAAAGAATGAACATGCACTAAGACAAACACACATACCACAAGAGAGAGGGAGAGACTAAGGAGCATGCAAATATCATAACAAAAAAAGTAAAATATTAACTTCTTACTTTAATTATAGGTATGAAAGAGGAGATGGATCAATTCTAGATGTGCTTCTACCATTGTCCAAAGCTTGCTTTGATACTAAACAAGGATGGAACCCAGTAATGCTTATGAAACATATAATATACAAGAAAGACTTTTAATTTATTTCATCACAGTTATTTTTACCTTCAAATGTTTTAATTTTAGCTCATGTATTTGAAATTTGAGTTAGAGCAATTGGAAGAAACGAACTGGCTTAACAAAGAAGATCCTGGTATTATGTTTTGCATGATGATGATAAAAAGCATATACAATACATTGAATGATTCTTTTGGAAAATTAGAATGGACTGCTTGGGAGGTTAGGAATTAAATGTACTTATAATACTTTATAATTCCTTAAAATATTTTGAAAACAGTAATCATTAGTAATGATATCACTCAAAATGAAAAAAGGCGTCATGCTGGGACTGAGTAAACGAAGGCGATTTCCCACGTGCTGGGATGACACACTACTGATCTCATCTCGCCATATATTCTCTATTTATAAATAAAAATAAATAGAGATGAGTGGAAGTGAGGGATTACTGAAGACTGAAAACAACGAATATCTCGCTTAATATTTGTGTCACAAAAAATTGTATCGAACAACAATTTTAGATCATCAATAGATCAACAAAATGTGTTACATTTTCTGATATATCTCACAATAACAGGCATTTTTCGAATGTCCTACTCTCTAAACCCCCCTATTCCTGGTCCAATTTCAGCCATTAACGAATGTTATCTTTTGTCTTGAATGAAACAATTAAATATTGATACTAATATAGATAAAAATAAGCATTTTCAAGTAAAGAACTAAGTATCTTAATTGATGATGTCATCGCAAAACATATTTGCATGTATCTCACAATGTAAAAGTTCAATGCAAATATTATTGGGCATTTAACCTTGGAATTAAGACGTTTATGATTTAACAGCTTATTGTTAATACCACGTGAGTGGGAGTGGTGTTTACTGATGGCCAAAAACTAAAATATGCAAAAATCTGGCTTAATATTAAAGATAAAGAAACAATTTATACAACAGCATTTATAGAACATTACATATGCAATAAGATTGGTTCCATACAAGTTTTTGGATAAGCATAATAACAGAGATATTTGGAATTCCCAATGGCGGGATTTCAGCCATTAACAAACTGGATCTTTAGTTTTACATAAAATGTCTAAACATTGCATTCGGTAAGGATAAAAAAAAAAAAGGTAACCGCTAGATCGTTAACAGACAAATATTTATATTGGGTACTTGAATTAGTTCATAACGTTTTCTCATAGATGAGGCTTCTTATGGAGTTTTCCTATTAATGGTTTGATTCCTCCTCCACGTAACCCTACTGTCATTTGGTTTTATTGTTCCTGGAAGGTTTTCTTCATTGCTTTGATATGAAGAAAAGTCATTGAATTTTAGTGAATGTTTATGAAGAGAATGTTCTAGATGAGTAAACATGTCAGAAGTGGTTTGCTCGGTTTAAAAGTGGAAATTTTGATAAGGGTTAGAGTCATTGGTTGATGAAGATACACGGAAGATGAAGATGTGACTGAAGCCATGGGAATAATCCAAAAACCTCAATTTTTGAAAACAAATTTTCTACAAAATAATTCAAACATCTAATACATATGAGTACATCGTATATCTATATTATAGTTTTGAATAGAACTCATATTTATTATCTTCTGGGTAGGGCATTTGAAGAAAAGTTTTCAAGTACAACTTCAGTATCTGATTTACCTTAAGAGATATTGCTAAAATGAAGAACCTTCAAAGACTCTTTTAGCGCTCACACTAATCGCATCAACATTCGCAATCTCTATACATTCTGTTAGACATTACAACAACAGCCACTGTTCCTTCATAACTTTTTGTTTTATACATTTATTTAAGCTACAAATTTACTTTTTCCACTCTTTGAATCTAGTTTTTAAAATAGAAGTCGAATTATTCCATGAATCTTTTTAATAAGTTTTCATTCCAAAACTCTCAACTTTAATTTGAATATTTCAGTAATAAAAAGTTTGACAAACTTTTTAGACCTTGGCTTTGAAAACTATTTTTACAAGATATGAATAATTATTGTCATTTTTACACTATATATATCTGTTCTAAAGTTCCTTAAAATGTTTATTTCATTTGAACCTTCCCATAATCTGAACAGAAGTATTATTGCTTGGTAAATTATTTATAAATTATAATTAGCTTGCTAATTTTTAATCCAGGAAGAAGAAGACAAAATCTTTGTAGTAGTTTCTGATAGTGCAGAAAGCAAAAGGTATGGATTCTGCACAGAACAGATATATCCAGAATTGAAGGACCATTTAAAAAATTTGGTTAGTTAAATTAATTTTATATTGCTTATTACATAATGTTTGTTTTTATGATGATATTTACCCACTTGATGAAAACTTGATTCTTTAGACCTCTCTTTAAATGTAATTTAGGATAAATAGGCAGGTATATTTTTAAAATAAAATATCACTCTAAAAAAACAAATCATTATATAATATATATTAGTCATACATTTTGGGGAGATACCATAAAGAAACAGAACTTTTTATTTTTTAAACTTACTTATGCACATTTTAAGCATAAACCTTCAAAATATTCTGCCCTCACACTGATACGCTTGTCAAATCTTTCATTGTTTTTTAAAAAACATTGTTTAAATTCATCTTTCATTTTGCTCCATTATTTTTATTCTACACTTTTTTCCCATGTCTCTTTTCATTCTAGGGGGGAAAAAAGTCGCAGGGACAATGTTGGGTGAGGATAGGGGTGAAGAACAGGGGTCATTAACATTTATGGTCAAGAATTGCTGTATAGACAGGGCTGTTTGAGGAGCAGCATTGTCATGATTGTCTGTCATAAACTAAATAGAACTTGTGCACTGAATCATGATAACTATACTGCTACATAAGATTTCAGCCTTGATCCTTCAAACGGTTTTGTAATTTATTAACTTGAAGCTCCCTCATTTAATTAATAATGTGATATTTAAAAAAGTAAATGAAGTCTTACTGTCAATTGTCAAAAAGACAGTAGGCACATATAGTGCGGTAGTTGATAAATATTTGTTTTATTTTATGAATCAAGATACAGTTCATGCTGCTGCTATTCAAGCAACAGTTTATATAACTTATCACTGGTTACTAAACAAGGAGGGACTATGGAGTTTATTTAATGGCTCAATCACTAAATAAATATCTATTTCCAATAGATTGGAATTGAACCCTCTAGGTATACCGAGCCCACTAAGACTTAATTAGTAATGATTTCTTTTTCTTTGACAGGAATATTTACATAAATTAAACGGAGGGGAAGAAGTTATTATTGCACAAGCATGTCAAGAAGAATGAAACTGATATTTGCAATTAAAAGAAAATGAAAGACGAACTTTATTTATTTTTTCATCTAATCATCAAGATATACAAGACAATACCTAGTAGTTGCAACTATCTGGATTTATCAGAAGCTACTCTTTCCATATTAAAATATGGATTCATTAGATTTTTGATATTTTAGAATTAAGATTTATTCTTTACCTTTGCCAACTAATATTTGTGTTAAGAAATCTTGAAAATGTTGCTTTAATTTACCCAACAGTTTTTCCTCCTATGGCCTTGTTTAGGCTTTCTGCTTTCAGCTAGTTCATTTAGAACTTCCTTGAATACTTGTGAGACTCCCAGAGGTTCGTAACAGTTTGCTTCTGATCCACATTTCTTCTAATAGATTATATTCCTTTGGCATAATCCCCTACCTTCCATTAAGTAGTACTACTTCAAATAAAAGGCGTAGTTGACATTTTTTAAATTTCCCTAGCCATAAAAATGCTAGTGGCCTGCTGGGGCTTATTTATTTTATTAGCAGATTTCCCTTAAGGGAAATCAGCTATTGAGGTTGTACACGTGACGGAATTTTCGAAATTTTTCTTCAAATGTCCATTGATCCTACCTAGTAGATGACGAAAATGAGGTCCGTTCAAAACTGTGTATATATATATATATATATATATATATGTGTGTGTATTTGTCTGTTACAGCTCTAGCGGTCGCAATTTTTGTTTGATCGTTACCAAACTCGATATTTAGTCGTTTTATGTAAAAAGAAAGATTAAGTTCGTTAACGGCAGAAACCGGACCATGGGGAGGGGAGGATTTTCGAAATATCTCCGTTACTATTCGTCGGATCGAAAAATTGTACAGAATCAATCTTATTACAAATTAAATTTACTATAAATATTGTTACATACATCTATTCTCTATCTTGAATATTAACCGAGATATTTGCATTTTTATTAAATCCTGGCCGGCTAACGGATGAAGTGTCTTTCCCGCCAAAAGCTAGTTCGGCTGTTTCATTAACTGCTGGGCTCTCGTGAAATTTCTCTATTGTAAAACTTCACGTGGGAAATCTGTTTAGTTTACGCAGCCCCTGCGTGACGGACTTTTCATTTATTTGTTTAATATGATTAATAAATTCTCTCATTATGTTAATAATTAAGGTTATCTTATTTATTTTAATAGCTCAATTAGGACACAAAGAATTAGAACCTTTATGTTATATTGTGACCTACAGTTGTATTGATATTTGTTTTGTTTTATATAACCTCAGGTGCTGACTGTCCTTTCAGTCATTTTCAGCAATCGTGGTGTTAGTTTCTACCTTTTCAAGTTACGTTTGTACATCTTCCTGTATTCTGGAGCTCCAGCTCTACGGTAATGGAGTTTTAGAAACGAGAAAACATTCTCAATAAAAAAAGTATATATATATATATATATATATATATATATATATATAAAAGAATGAAGTATTGGTTTTCCATATTCTAATTCATAAGTCACCTGAAAAATTATATAAATGTTGAGGATACTATATTTTACAATGGCATAGATCCTTTAATTTCAAAGATATAGAATGCGGTTTGTTGATTGTTTAATAACTTTTTAAGGACTTGAAAGGGTCTAATAAAATATAAATGTCACCTGCAGACCCCAACAGTCTATGGTGTGCCAAAGTTGAAAAATAATACTCTATGGTGAAACTAGAACTAGAGACCAACAAGTTTTTCCTCTCACATTTTCTGATTAAATCAGCTATTGAAGTCATACTTATGTCCATCGATCCTACCCAGGAGATGACGAAAATGAGGCCGTTCAAAATTTTATATGATATATATGTATTTGCCTGTTAATTCTCTAGTGGAGCCAAAATTCCATGTACCAATGCTGAGGTGGTTTATGGACAGGGCACAGACTATGAAGTGAAAGTACTTGACTGTTATTATAAGGCCTTGTTTCTTGAAAACCTAATCATTATATATTTATGGTGTCCTAATGGTAGTAGTACTCCTGAAAAATCTAAATTTGACTATAGACAAATTATTCTCCAAGTCTTATTTTATAGTGAATTGTCTCACAATAATATGGTAAGGAGGGTTATACTCTGAAGTAAGTTCCGTTTCTCCATTTGAATTATAGATAGAGATGAAATAAATCAAGAGCAGGACGACAATAAGAAATGAAAATCAAAACATATTTTTGAAAAAAATTTAATTTAAAATAATTTAACAATCAACAAATATGTTACAATAGTACATTAAATACAAGACTGTTAGATGCTTATGAGCTACATATATTAGAGTCATTTGATGACATTCAGGGTCAGTGAGATTATCACATAAATTCTTAAGTATTACAAAAATTTCAATAAACAATATTCTTGTCCACGTTGTGCAATAATTCGTCAATGATTGTCGAAGTATTACTAAAAAGAAATAGTCAAAGAAAAATATATCTGCTTTAAAATTTAGAAATATTATATTCTTAAAAAATAAATTCCTCTTATGACAATGGACAATATATTACTATTTCATTAGAACATAGTGATACAGGAAAATACTAGTGCTTGGCAAGAATAAACAAAACAAAAAAAATACTCTTCAAACATTGTTGCTATTCCTATCTCAGAAACAATAGAAGAATATATATTTCCAAATTCAAATAATTTTGTTGTTACTAAGAAGCTTTGTTACTTTTTGATTTATTAATGTTTTGTAGGTATAATCATTATTTTAGTTTGTCATTTCAAAAAGAACCATTGCTTGAATGATTGCTCTAGCCAGCCATGAATGTTAAGGGCTAGGTTTAATTCCCTTGGTTAACTTTGAGCCGTGGGCAGTGGAATTTATTTAGTAACAGACTCACCAAATAAAATTCTAAGACTCATTCTGGCAAGAAAGGGGTGGTTGGGTTCTCCCAATTTGCCTCAAAGTATAATTTTATTTTTTAAAACAAAATAATATAACATTTAAGAGCTTATCTTACCTTTTCTTATGATCTTAAAGAGATAACGTAATATTTCTATTTACTAATATAAAAAATATTTGACATTTGATTGGGTTAAATAAATTATGAGTATCATTCCTCCAGGTGTTTATGGTTATCTACATACAATATAGTCTTGTTCCCAAAAAGTTAATAACTGTGCAAAAAAAAAAGAAATGATTTCCACCACCACTGCTCACAATAATATGTAAAAAATGAAGTTTGTTACATGTTAATGGTTTTTCAGAATGTAAACCCTTAAACAGAAAATAGCTGAAGAACTGCTCATGTGTAACTGGTTAAGAATGATAGCTCTATATAGAAGCCTTTTAATACTTACTCTACAGTTGTCCGAAACCTAATCTTTGATCCTAAATAGTGCTTTTCTGATTAAGGGGGTATTAAAATAATAGATCTCATTACCAAGATATGGTACCTAATATCTTTAGAAGTATAAACTCTATTACATACAAAATGTGGTTAAATTCTAATCTGGCAAGTGGACAAAATGCTTGATCAAACAATTCACTCAAATATATGATTTACTAGCATAACAAAAATGATCAAAGAACCAAACTGGAGACCATTGAAGATAGGAATGTGGCTGTATCATAATCTTGATATACAATTACAATAGATTTATACTACTTCTACATAACATTAAACATTACATATAAATAAAATAACAATAATTAAAAACATGTAGACTTATTAATAAAGCAATTGCACATTTTTGTGCTTTAGTTCACAACAAATTCTTAATTTACTCATAAATGTTATATAATACACTTTAATATATTATATTTTAGAATAATTATAATTAACAATGTTACAGAACAAGTCTTTTCAAAAGGATACACTGATAAATATTGCACTGCTCGATATATCTAAAACATTAAGTAAAGCTTGATACATTAAATTTACTCTGATAATATATTGGATGGTGTATGAAGACACAAGGTTCGAATAGCATAGTAACATTTAGTTGAGATAAATTAATTCGCACTAATCTCAAATTTACAACGCTTACTACTACATTCAATCTCAGTACACTCCAGTATAAAGAAGACTGAGAATAATTCAGAGTACATTTTAAAAACGATAAAACTGTATTCCTACAATTGGTGTAGACATAATTTAACTTGGTTATCTGTCAACAAGAGGTGTCACAACAGTTTGACTGCTAACCATTTTATATTACTAACACTAGGGTCACTGTTCTATCTAGTGTGTTAACTTTACTCATGTTTATGAAGTAAGAATACTATTTTCCACTCATTAAAATGTCCATATGGAAAATAACTTGATAAACCCTGTTATTATTGTTACATGTCCTTCTAGATTATTGTTCTTTAATCTTCTCATATATCAATTGAAAAACATAATTAATTTTACTATCCATTGAATAGTTATTATATAAATCAATATTTGATAATGTGCCAGAAATATTTCTTTTTAAGCCTATCATTTTAGTGCAATTCTAGTTTGAAGTTAATCCATGTTTGTTTTTTTTATAAATTTTGAGTTACGGTTAACAAATTAAATTGTATAACTCTTAAATAAATTCATATATATGAAATAAAACAGATTTGTAAGTTGCAGATCGATGCAAAAGACCACTTCAGCATTATATATTGTTAAAGTATAAAAATATTCAAAAACTGGCTTTTAATTTATAAATCATTAAAGAACTAAAAATAATAATATAGAGAATATTTTTGGCAATTAATAACATTAATGTTGTATTTCAATTAACATTTCCATTACTTACAGTGGTAAAATAAGTCTACTATACTACTGCTACCAGACCTACCTTTTATTGAACATTTAAGATAATTATTTCACAAATATACTTCGTAATTAAAAAATATATTGAATACTTCTTTCATATTGGACCATTTTTGTAAGCGTTTATTTTGCACTTAAAAGAACTAAATCTAGATCTAAGAAAATATAATAATAAACTTTAAATTGTTGTTTGTTTCAAAACTCTTATAAAGGCGTTCAAAGTAGCAGTATTTACCTTTCATTCACTTATAAAAACTATACTTGATGACATTTTTATCAGACAGAATCATCTTCAAGAGCAAAATACATTATAATAAACGACTGAAGTAGTAAATTAACATTTTTTAGTTAAATATTTTCAAAATTATTCAATAATGCAGTATATTAAACAAATTTTTTGGAGATACTTCTAAAAATGTATTAATATAAATATTCATTTATTTCTTGCTAATGTTTTTCCTCTATCTACATTGAAAATGCATTTATTTCTAATAGCGGCCTCCTTTGCTTAAAACAATATGACTATTTAAACGCAATATAATGTTTATTTCTCGGGCTAAGAGAAATGAAATTTTGTTGTTGGCAGCAGAGGAATTAATATCTCATCCCACCAAACATTTAAAAATAGAATAATAAAGAAGAACAGCTGTGGATGATTCCTAGCTATTTTCTCAGTATATTGTTAGTAATTCTTATTCTATCTGAATCAAATATTGTAATTGTAAATAAAATTAAAAGATAACTACTTACAATCATTTAACCAATATACCAAAAAACAAAATACTCATTCTAAAACCTGTAAAAACTTGTTTTACATCAAATTATGAGTAAAACTCTGCAGACTAGAGCTTTATCAATGTTATACTATTAATTTTTATACAGAGAATGAAAAGACACAATTAAAATCCTCTCATGTAATCTTCACAATAATATGATCTTTGACTGCTAGCTGTTTTCAAGATGTAAAAAGAACCTTAAAGGTGCAGTTTTTATTTTTATATATTTCTGAATAATGACACTAGATAAAACATTAGTGGTTGTATTTTTTTATTTTCCCTGTTTACTTGCTTTATTTAGAGTTCATCATGCATAAAGCTATTCATCTCGTGGTATAATGGTGTCACAGAAAGCAGGCAAAAATGGTGGTTGTTTAAAATGATAACATTTCCAATTCAGAATAAATAAATTTTCTTCCATTATACTTGACTGTTTTTAACATAAAATTTATTTTTCCCGGTAGTTATGCCAACTCAAAATAATTACGTAAAAAAATAAAAATCTTTTTAAAAATACATAAATGTTCCCTATTTGTTTTAGTCATTGAGAACTAATTCCAGTTGTTGTACATTGCATATCTCTAGCAGTGTCCTAATGCATTATGAGCTGCCATGAGAAACAATGGCCACAACTGCCAGAAGAAGCCAAATAGTAAAATTGGCGAAATATTGTGGGTGATGTCTACATTACATGTGTTCTAATAACTTTCATATTCTGAGTTCTCAAGAAAATTATTTTCAATAATATTATCTTTTAAACTATAATCAAAAGTTACTTAAAAATTATACTTAGTTATAAGAGATTACAGCTACATACTATAATTTTATCTAAATAGTAAAAATTCAGATCCTTTTTTCTAAACAAGACAAATTGTTGATGGCAAGATATTTCAAATAACACTTAATAACTTGAACTGTTATTTGGACCCTTCAAGTTTGACTTAAAACTAAATAGTGATAGTTATAATGTAAAAAACTAAACTACACATTCATTACAGATAGAAAGGTATGTGCATCCTTTTGGCTCAATCATTTTAGTGCTAATTTCATATGACTTGTAAGATTAATCTCCTATTAAAATATTTTTATAAAATACCACAAATTAGTATATCAGAGTACATCTGGAAGGATTAAATCAAGAAATGAGACTAAGAGAAAAAACTTAAAACCACTAAGTATAAAATTATGAATGGGCAATAGTACAGTTTATAGCAAAACATTAGATCCTTTGAAGAAAATAAAATAAACATTAATAGAACTTCTATAGTGACATAACCTCTAGCAATTAATATTTTTACAAATATAAGGAAAGTCAATTGCAGAGCAAGAAAGTTCCTTGCAACAACTGAAAAACAATTACTCAATTCCACCAAAGTCTGTTTTTTTGGCTAATTCTTTTCTTCAATAAATATAAATTAACACGCGAGTAAAATATAGCATTCAGCCTTTAATAGTTTGTATATCAAATCCAAAGGTGTCTATTTTCATTGACAATTAGCATTGGTCAGAAAATGTAAGCCTTAATTTAAGTGTGGTAACTAAGTCAATAATTGCTAAAATAAGGAATGTGGGAAAACGTATCACTTTTAATTCATTTGAAGAAATTTAGCAAAAAATGAAACCCGAAATAGCCAAATCCATAATTATGTATGAATTCCTTCTCTAGGAGGCTGGCCTATGTTTTAATGATAATACTACTTTGTAAAAGGATATATTACACATTAAAGACAATTATGTTTTACTGGGATATTACAGTAATTAAGGTGTTTTAAGATACTGATAAAGCTAACAATAGCAATTTAATGCACCAAGTACTAAGGCCATTAGCACCTTAATAAAATGGTAAACAGACTTTTTTTGAATATAGGTTATTTATAGTGTCTTAGAAGTAACAGCCTGTGTTTATTTCCTAATAACTATTAATATATCTTAGAATTGGAAACGAGGTCCTGAGGAATAGATGCATTGTGCTGTTTACTGCTTGACATGGATGAGAGACATTCCTGATGTCAAGTACAGAAAAAAATTAAAACCATGTTACATTTCAGGTGAATTGGTTATCTTGAAGTACATATTAAATATAAGTCTAATTCAAATTTAAAGTGGGTGTTGCAGGAAAAACGGTAGAGTGATCTCCCATCATCCATTCAAGCACCAAAAACATTTTGTTTATTTTCCCAGTGGTGTTAAATTGATTAAGTTCAGATCAGTAGATGGTTATAGAACAGAAGATAATTAGTAATTAGCTCACTAGGAACTAGTTACAATATGAATAAAAGTGTGTGAATTTTCATATGTGACATAGAAATGCCTCAATTTAGATTACGAATAAGCTTATTTATTTCAACAGTATGATTCAGAAGTCTATGAATACTGTTTAGCACCTTAGACATTTTAATAATCATGAATCAAGTATAAATATGTTGTAGGAAAAAAAGTCTTTATACTACCAATAATAGGTAAGGAACTAACACAAAAAATATGTATAAATAAACATTACTTTGCATTATTATTTTAAAAACATTAATTAGGGGGTGAATTGAGCAACATTAGTTTTTTTTTTTTTTTTTCCACTTGTCAAACCGAGTTTTAAACTAGGTGGATAAATATATAATGCAGAACTAATTCAAAGTACTGTTAGCAAGGAGAAAAATTAAGAGAAAAGAATTTCCCAAATGTGTCAAAAAACAATTTGCAAGTCACAGATATAAAAATAAATTGTCCACTTATTGTTAAAAGAAATTAAGATGAACTTAATTACTTTTGTTTTTTATAATAAAAAATGTGTTTGCTGAGCTTACATTATTTTTCATTCCTTACTCAAATTAAAGCTAACATAAACTGTACTTCGATAAAAAAACAAAGTATGTTATCAAAGTTTTGTTAATATTTGCAATGAAACCCGTAATGAATTATATTTTTTCAGATTTGTAAAAAGAGTGTATTAATCATTTTTGGAAATAGCTTTATAATAATAACATTTATTTATAGAACTAAAATATATAAGTATTTAATCCATTAGAAGCCTTTGATAAATGACAGCTGTATTAGCAGACTGTAGGAATATTTTTTGACAAAAATAATAACATGTGTCACCTATACCAACAAGATTTAACAAAAGGTCAACAATGTATTCCTCCAAAGGATAGGAATTGAGAATGTAACTAACGTTCTATTAATGATAATTATTATTCCATTGATCTCTCCAGAACATGATTAATGATTGCTGACAAAACAAAAAAAAATACTCCAAATATACAGATACTGAAGTATAAAAGGTATTATAATGCATATTTGAAAACACCAGTTTGTGAAATGTATTTGGAACAGGAGAATCTCCCTTATCTGTTATATATTTAGAATATTTTTTTTATTTTTTCATTCAGTTGTTTACTTAGTTATACTCACAGAATAAATGTTTTGAAAGTGTATAGAACTTTCAACAATATTCTACCAAGAAAGCTAAATTTAAATATCATAAAAATATATTATAAATAATTTCAGATAACTTCATAATGATTTGAGCTGATTTTTTAATGTGCTCAAAATCTAAACTGACTAACTTGATAAATTTGACAATTTCAATCAAATAACACTGATAATATGTTATAAATATATTCGAATGTATATTAGTTGTTCAATGACAAATCCTGTTTGTTTTTCATTTTTGAGAACATTTTTAACCTAAGTATTTAAGATTGAATTCATTCAAGTATCTCATTGCAGGTACATCAGATTATATGTTCCTACATTCCACTGTATTGCACCTCAGAACAACTCTAAATCACTGGGATGAAACAAAAGCCAACAGTGTTCTTAATATTCTCTCTTCCCCTTCCTTATCCATCTCCATAAGTGTCCTTTGTGAACCTTAATTCTTGCCTTAATGTTTCTTGGTGCCGTAACAAGGTTGTCATCTGTATAAATAAAATATTTATAAGTTTACTGAAATTGAACAAAAGTATTGTGTTATTATAACCCACTCAAATTTGATTTTATTCTAAACAAAGTCAAATAGTGAACAATGTTCACCATCCTAACAAAACATAATAATTAATAAGATGGCTCCTAGCAATAAAAAATATATACATTAAAAAAAACATTATTTTCCCTATGGCAAATAAAAACCAATTCTTCTCACTCTTTCTTCAGTAAAATTCTCACTGCTGGATTGTATTTGCCTGAATATTCAGTTTCATTCCTCAATCATAAATTTTAGTTTCTTCCCTTCTTGGTGTAATAAACTAAGGAAGAATGTGATTGAATGGAAGTAAAATGGTGAAGAAGTATAAAATAAAATGTGAATACCTGTCGAGCAATATTAATCCACTCTTGATCTGGTCTTCCAAGTATATTAGAAACTTTATCAGCTTGTGAAGCAAGGATTTCTTTCAGGTGGCATCTAAGGTCTAAATCTCTCAGTCGCCTTTGGTAAGTATAAAGAGCATTCTCAACTAAACCTCTTTCAATCCTTTTCCTCTGAAAATTTTAAACCAATGTATTATGATTCAATATTATTTATTGTACGTTAAGGGTTTAAAAAGGAAGTTTCCATGACTACTGGAATGTATGCATTAATATCTGCAAGCACATTAAACCAATACGAATTGTTTATCCCAAAATTATTTTGAGAGTTAAAATCAGATGTCAACTCTATGAGTGAAGTGTTAAATTGGCAATAGCCTATTAATGAAATATATAATTTATTTATAAATAGCGAGAGATTGATTGGTATAATTACTTCAAAAAACCATCCAAGATATGAACATGTTTTCCCACAGATATAGAATAACAAAATTAAATGGAATAAAATCAGTCCTTTAAATGTAAAATTAAACCCTAAAAAAATACTAATTCTATAATTAATTTAAAAAAGAACATCTAAAAATATTTTGTGCTTAGTTCATGTACGTATTCATCGACAGATGGGGAATTTCCAATAAAATAGGACTTAAAATTATTGTTGTAAAACAAAGTATGGAATTTAAATTTATGTTTTTCAACAAAAACAAGATAAAAATTTGCTTATCAATGTTAGTCTTAATTAAAACATATTTTTGGGAAAGGTCATAACAAATCAAAACTTATTGGTATACCTGAATTAATATTGAATATAAAGAACATGAGGATTTCATTAGCGGAAGAAAATGCATTTTACTTACTTCTTCAGAAGTTAACTTGTAAAAATCATCTTCAGTGACAATATCAACAGAAATTTCAGAACCCTGAAATATAAAAGAAACTCTTAAATATTAATTTCAATAATCACATTCTAAAAGTATTGACAACAGTAATACAATCAATAACATATTTAAAATTTGATTTCATATATTTATGACAGATTTATATAGTATGGTGTCCAATTCTTAGTGAACTTTTAGTTTGTAATGGTAAAGATTAACATCTTTATTTACACTTAATTCTATTAGACCTAATCAGGACAGGTTATCTACTGGTTAACCAACCTTTTTCTAGCTAAGATGGGACTAAAGATTTTATTTACAGTTTACTACTAAATAATTTTCCAGCACATGGCTAACCAGAGCCCCAACTTTTAATATATCAGTAAATAGTGAAGAAAATGGACTTTACCTTAAGCTGCTTGGCAAGAAGATCTATTGTTTTGTATTCCAATTCTAACTGATCCTTTAACAAAAAATAAAAATTTTAATAATATAACAACCAGTAAACATTTCATCATCAAATAAATGAACTAAAACAAAGAGAATTAGTATTTTAATAGAAAGTGAGAAGCTCCATTCCCCTAAGAAAAGATATTCTTTGGAATTAAGGCTTCTTTGCTGAGATCCCATTTCATTGGGAAACATGGGGTTGAGCAGTGTTAGTTTTCTTCATGCCAATGGCAGCTCTAAAATAAGGCAATTAGAAAACCAGAGAAATGTGACTTAGGATTATACAAGGTGTGTGAATTAATTTTGAGGGATTAACAATAGATGGCTTATCTTGTGCTATATCTCATTAGACTCTTATCTAACTATATTCTCGTGTAAGCTCTATGAATAGGCTTTACTCTTTAGTATTAGACTTTGGGCTGATGTGTAAACAACACATTTGTTTGCCAGTCTGAAAATGTCGAACTACGAGCCAACAAAACACCATTTGCGGGAAGTGTTACTTTTTCTGTTTAATTCGAAGAAAAGTGCTGCTGAAAGTCATCGAGTGCTATTGGAAACTTATGGCAAACATTCTCCGTCGATAAAAACGTGCGAGTATTGGTTTCGACGTTTTAAAAGTGGGGATTTCGATACAGTTGACAGAGAACGCCCAGGTCAACCGAAAAAGTTCGAAGATGCGGAATTGGAAGAATTACTCTATCACAATTCATGTCAAACGCAAGATGAACTTGCTGAATCGTTGAATGTTGATCGCACAACCATTTCTAAACGTTTAAAGGCTCTCGGTATGATTCAAAAGCAAGGAAATTGGGTGCCATACGAGCTGAAGCCGAGAGACATTGAACGCCGATTATGTACCTGTGAACAATTGCTTCAACGCCAAACCAGGAAGGGATTTTTGCATCGGATCATCACTGGCGATGAGAAATGGATTCGGTACGATAATCCTAAGCGGTGAAAATCATGGGGTTTACCTGGTCATGCATCGACATCGACGGCAAAACCAAATATTCATGGTGCAAAACTTATGCTCTGTATTTGGTGGGACCAGCTAGGTGTTGTGTATTACAAACTGCTTCAACCGAATGAAACAATCACAGGTGAACGTTACCGAACACAACTGATGCGTTTGAGCCGTGCACTCAAAGAAAAACGTCCGCAATTCGAGCAAAGACATGATAAAGTGATTCTTCTCCATGTCAACGCTCGACCCCATGTTGCTTGTGGAGTGAAAACACATTTGGAAACGTTGAAATGGGAGGTTTTACCCCACCCGCCATATTCACCAGATATTGCTCCATCTGATTACTACCTGTTCAGATCCATGGAACACAGCCTGGCTACGCAGAGCTTCCAATCTTACGAAGACACGAAAAATTGGATTGATTCGTGGATTGCATCAAAAGATCAGTCGTTCTTTCGACGCGGAATCCGTATGCTACCAGAAAGATGGGAGAAAGTAGTGGCTAGCGATGGACAATACTTTGAAACATAATGATGTATTCAGGTGTTCATAATAAAGTCTTAAATTTACAAAAAAAAACCATCAAAATTAATTCACACACCTTGTATCATGATTACTATTAAAACATATTATCAAAAGAGAAATATATATAATTCTTCCAGGGATATTGGGTGGGAGAGGAATCCATATCTGGTTGAACAAACAAGGCAAATTTTCCTCCAAAATATGTTTATTAAGAATGAAGACAGCAACCCGGCCCCCCCCCCCCCTGGTGTTTTATTCCTTATTAGACACTTCCTCTGGTATTTCTGTCTTTCATTATTTTATTATGTTTTTTTTTAATTACAATTTTATTTTTCCATAGTTGTTGTTTTTAGTATTTCTTGTTTTAATTTGATGTTATTTTTTTTTGGTTTTCAGATTTACAATTCATTTTGAACATGTACATTTTTTGCATATTAAGATTTTTTAGAAGTTATATTTAATAATCTAAGTGTAAAATAGTATATTTTTTATCTAGGGAACAGAAAGATGTATGCATTAAACTAAATACTAATAATACTGCATTACATATATACTACAATAACTTTAATGCAGGAAGACTAGGTAAATGATATATACATTTTTAATAATTTCACATTGTATTTAATTTCAATTTTGTAATGTATTCTAATCTAGAGATATTTTGTGCTTATTGGATTTTTATTAATTGTTGTATGTTTGACATTCAATGGGTTTTTATGTCAACAAGCACTGAAAATGGAGCTGGTGCTCTGAAAGGGCACTTTGTCTGTCACAGTAACGTACTGTGAAGGAAAGCTGGCCTAGTTTGTTTATACAATTTAAATAGAGAAAACAAAGTATCCGTTAAATATTAACAAAGTAATAGCATGAAAACCATTCTAAATATGTAATTTATAATTAAAATATTCTAATTTTTATTACTTTAAATCAATACAATTCTTTAAATACAAAGTTCAATAAATGAAAAGAATAAAGTATTTCTACATTGGCAATTTTTATTTTATGTATCTATTTTTTGTAGTATAAATGTGCCAATAATTTCCTAACCCATTCATCATAAGATGTTTTTACAGGAACTCTCGAACAAGTGTGAGTAACATGTGTCATTTGTTCTTAATGTGACTTTAGAAACTAAAATATTTACTGTTATCAAATAATACATGTATATCATTTCTCATTATATTCAATAAATAAACAGGATAAATGTTCATTTGGAGAGGGATGAGGTTGCGGGTAGAAGAGGGGATGACAATGCAATGGTCGCCTTAACCACAGCAACCTTGCTAACACAAACCTTAGCCCATCCATCAATAACTTAGCACAAGGATATGCATGTTGATGTCAAAAGTAATTTTCTACAACTTCCATTCTTCCAAGAAGTTGCCAATGATAGTATTAAAGATGAATTTAATAAGCTAGAAAGTTTACTCGGGGGCTGTGTAAACTAAGCAGATTTCCAATGTGCTGGAATTACACACTATTTCACCTTCTATTTCTCCCACAGTCAGAACATATGTAAACAATAATTGAAATATAATCATAATTAGTGAATGAGTTACTTGAAGTGAAAAAAAAAAGTTTGTCACACAGGAGTTGCATAAACTAATCAGATTTTTCACATGATGGTATAATGCACTTGTGATCTCGTCTCACTATATATTCTATGTAAAAACCCGATGAGTAGTCAGGACAGAGAGGGAGGGAGGGTTACTGAAGGCTGAAAATAAGAAATTATGAACAACTCGTTTAATACTTGAGTTATAATAAATGCATAGGACAACAATTGCAGAGCATCAATAGTTTAACAAGATTGGTTCTATAACATTTTACGATCAAGCTCTTTATAGCAGAGATATTTTGAATTTTCCAATTGTCTCTCTAAATCCTAACTATTCCAGGTCCGATTTCAGGCACTAATAAATATAATCATTAGTGTTGACTGAAACAGTTAAATATCGAGTGTGGTATAGATCAAATAAACATTTTTGAGACAAGAATGTAAAATCTTAATTGATGATGTCATCGCACAACTAATTTTCATGTATCTCACATGATAAGTCTATTGAAAACAATATTTGGTACTTACGGTTCAAATGAAGTGATTATTTATTAAAGTATTGTCTATATGACATGAGTAGGAGTATATTTTTCTGTAGCACAAATATTAAGCAAGTTATTTTACTTTCTTGTTTTCAGCCATCAGTAAACCCCCACTTCTACTCATCGTATTTTAACTTAGAAATGTAAAATATATGGTGAGATGAGATCAATAGCATGTTATACCCGCAAGTGGGAAATCTACTTAGTTTACGCAACCCCTATTTAGGATGGACTTTATTTCGTCATCTCCTGGGTAGGATTGATCCAGGAGGAAATGCTATGAAAACCATGTCATGAGTACAACCTCAATCTTAAGGGAAAGCTGCTAAAAGGAGGAATAGAAGTGGGTGTTTACTGAAAGCTGAAAAAAAAAAATACAAATAACTCTTAATATTCGAGTTAGTGAAATCAAATACATAACAATAGATGTATAAAACAACTTAGTAACCAAGATTAGTGATCAAACTCATAACAACAGATATATTATTAATTTTAATCCTCAGGCTAAGGTTGTCATGTATCGGTTTTTCAACCCCACACCCTCCTAAGTAAACGACTTTATCTGGAGTAAAATTTATATTTTATAGTTGACTGCATTCATAATACAATCTAAAAGTTAGTTTTTCTTTTTTTTACTTGATAACATAAATATATGATTATAACAAGCCAAACAATTTTTAACTTGACCTGTTTGCTTCTGCATATTAAATGAAGCTTCAATACTAAAAAATACCTTTTTGAAATGTTAGGACAACAAACCCACCATATTGGAAAAAGTTTAATCCAGTTTTTTTATCAAGGACCTCTTAACACACATCATATCCAATCTAAACTGTAATACATAACTCACATTATCAAAGCTCGGCAACCGTAAAGAAGTTTTAACATTGCGAGGGGTATCTGCATGATCATTAGATCCATCAGTCGATTTATCTTCATTATCAGAATCATAAGAATGATCAACATCCTCAAGTGAACCATTCTGAGCTTCTTCAATCTCTCTCTTAGAATTCATATCATCATTCCCAACAGTCTTTTCTACAACCTCTCCTTTAACAGCCTTTTTTTCATTCTTGTAACTCCTAAAAATCCAAAAACGTACAGAGTAAAATAGCTATGAAATGAAAAAGACCATTATTATTTTCTACAACTTTAAATAATTGAAGTACTGCTTGGTATTTAGAAGGTTAAAGTTGGTAGCAATAGACAAACATTCTGGTTTATATGGATAACATAAAAATACTAGCTTTCACAAGCAATAAGCAGTTAGTTGAGTTTCAACTTTTTTTAGAAAAGCATTGGAAAAGATATGGTTCTCTTTCAGTTATTCCCTTACGAATACATTAATCGAGTAGCCAGGAAGAGAATTCTTAATAAGTAATGTAATGTTGAAACATCAAAATACATCATAAGTTAAATTTTAATTCAAACAGGGTTGTTGTGACCCTAAATCATTTTGGTAATTACTGCCAATTATTCAATGTATTCCCTAAATAAATCATAAACAGCAAATCTTTATAAATTAAAAATAATAATTTAAAAAATCACAATTATAATCATTTGTTCCAGACAGTCGCTTAAGAAACTGTTCAAGTTTCTATTCGTGATAAGTGCTATCAAATACACTAATGTTAATATAATAATAATGTAAAAACAATATTTATAAACAAATCAATTAAATTTACATGGTTATACGTCAACATGATATGTAAGTAAATATATACAAAGGAGTATAGAGCAGAACTGCATTGTCTAGCAGCCCAAGCCACTAGTAACCAACCAGCAACTGTTCTCCCTCTTCAGTATATAAGGCCAAAGCTAATATTCCTTTAGTTACTTCTCTACCTGAATTGCACATCCTCTGATCATTTAAAATAAAATAGGTCTTTGTTGAAACCTGTATGTATATCCGTCTTTATATCATGGCTACTGGTCATATTGTGTTGTTACCTTGCTTCTATTTTGTGACGGATATTCAGATTCCGCTTTCAAATTCTTGTAACACATGTAAATTAATTGAGAAAATTTATTTTGATTTGTTTGAGTGAGTGACAATATCTACTAATTAACTTATTAACTCCTAGTCTTGTGGAAATATGCACAACTAACGAGCACTTAACAACAAATGTGTTGACTTCAAACTTACAGTGGATAACAAAATTAACTGTATATATTTAGTGAATTCCGTCACTAAATAAATTCCTACTGCCCTAGATATTAAGAATTGTTCTGTCAACAAATTAATGGGAAAGGAAATAAAGTAGTTTTCAATAATAATGTAGGCAAATTTAATGATTTTATTGGTGACATTTTTGCATTAGCTTCAACTGAGAATGGTATTTATAAACTGCAGACAAGTGCTGTCACCCAATTATCTTTACTCTAACAAGTTCTATAAAATAATAGATCACTTCTTGAAATATAAGAGCTATTCCTGCTATTAAAATTAACTATAATATTAACAAAAAAAATTGAATTTCTCTGTTCCTAATGGAGTATGCATAGGGCATTTTTTGTGAGCATGAAAATATCTAAAAATCAAGCCCTTTAACACATTTTGATCTGAAGCTTAGAAATAGAGACATTTATTATAATTATGTTTTTTGACCTCACAATTTCCTCTTAGAATGGGTCTATGAGGCCAGCAAAATGTGTATTTTTACTATCTTAGAAAGAATTATTAAAACGTGTTAATGTAAAAGGAATTCACTGAATAAGCAGATTAGCTGCAACTCAAGAGAATAAGAATAATAAACATTTAATGTTTCCACTTAAATGTTATAATGAAAATTTAATAATTTACATAAAACAATGGATCGTTTCTTGACTCCAGAGATAAAGTCAATGTGTTAAAAACTTAAATATTTTTATCACTGTGGCTGAGAAACAACCCACATGTAACTAAATAATATATAATAAATACAATAATGATAAATAACTAAATATAAAAACTAAATAGTTTTTAGCATACCCTTCAACTATTCCTCCATCCTTGGCAAGTACAAATGACTTTTCACCCAATATTATTCTCCTTCCCTCAGGCTCTGGGCTCACACCTTGTCTTTCCAACCATTTACGATTATCTGGAGAGAGGACAGACTCTTTTTGGTTTAATCTAAATAAAACATACCACATTGTTATTTTAGCTATCAGCTAATTATTTAATTAAGTAAAAATATATCACATTTTGACTTATAGGATACCTATGTTTAGTTTACAATTTTGTTTATATTTATAACTACTGCATTTACTGTATTTGAAGAAAGAACTCACAATCAGTTTTTAAATAGAAATTGCTAAAGTGAAAATTATCAGTTAATAGACATTACAGATTGAAGAGAAGTAGGGGACTTGAATGACCAAGATCCTAACTACTGTAGTAAGAATCACTCTCATGGTCAATAAAATTTAAGAGTGAATGAAATAGACTGATGGTTGATATTAGTGACATACTTTAGAAATCAAGGTTTTATATAAGCGAAAAATATCATAGAATAAGATCAAGTTAAAAAGGGGAGTGAAAAACTGGAAAAGTAAAAAAGGCATGGTACTGGTAAGCTTTTCTAAGCTTCAGAAAATAACAAACTTGAAAGGGATTAAGGGGGGGGGTTATTAGGAGAGAGGGTTTTTATAAGCTGCAACAAAAGGGCAAGATAATGGTGAGAAGCTAGTTATAAGATCTGGAATACAGGTCTAGCAAGGATAACGTTATGCTTAAAACAACTTATATAATAAGATCTTGAAAAAACTAACAAACCTTCCATCCACAGAAGATGAACATAAAACCACAGTAAAACTGCACCAAGAAAAGGGAAGGACAAATGTGAATGTACGACTGGTCAATCTATCCACATGTATAATTTTAGCAGATTTCCCTTAAGGGAAATCAGCTATTGAGGTCGTACTCATGACGCGAGTTTTGAAAAATTTCCTCAAATGTCCATCGATCCTACCCAGGAGATGACGAAAATGAGGTCCGTTCAAAATTATATATATATATATATATATATATATATATATATATATATATATATTTGTCTGTTAACGCTCTAGCGGTCGCAATTTTTGTTTGATCGTTACCAAACTTCATATTTAAGCGTTTTACGTAAAAAGAGAGATCAAGTTCGTTAATGGCTGAAATCGGACCAGTGGGAGGGGGGGTTTAGAGGGGGGATTTTTGAAAATTCAAAATATCTCCGTTATTATGCGTCGGATCGAAAAATTGTATAGAATCAATCTTATTGTAAATTAAATTTACTATAAATATTGTTCTATACATTTATTCTGTATTTTGAATATTAACCGAGATATTTGCATTTGTATTCTGTGTGTGGTCAACGGAACCCCGTCATGTTCCGGACTCTCCGCCGAGAGCTCTGGTGGCCGTTTCCAGAACTATTCGTCCCTCGTGAATAGGTTTAGAGATCTCTTCCTACTACAGCTGTTAGGCGGATTTCTCTATTGTAAAACTTCACGTGGGAAATCTGCTTAGTTTACGCAGCCCCTGCGTGACGGACTTTTTAAGAATTCAGTTTTGATACTTAAAAATACACAACCTTCTGTTTTTAAAGAAACAATCCAGTTCAATAGGACTGACATGATTTTTTAATAACTGAAAACAGTTAAATAGAAATTCATACTTATAACTTGTGGTAAGATGATGGCGATTATTAGTCCTCCCTACTTCCGCTTCCCTCAACCTTTCCATTATTTTCCCAACTATCCCTGACGGCATGGTATAGTATGGTCCTAAAACATTAAACATATCATGCAAATAGAAAAACTTATCAAGATGTAAACCTCTAAAAGTGTAGGTGCAGGAAACAAATTAACAAATTTTATTCACAATATACATTTGAAGGGTCAGGGGGAAAAAAGATGAAAGTGACCAAAAAGTGATTTCGAGAAAAATGAAAAACAAAGTTTGATTTCTATTAACTCCTTTTGTAATATAATCATACCCTTTTTTTTTAGTGAATCAATTCCTAAAAGATATTAGTAATCAATATATGCAGTTCCATGTAGCTCCTAGGTGAAATGATGAAGGTGAAAAAAAAACTTAATGAACAACTTATATTTCACTGACAATGAACAAAACATTTTATGAAAATTTATTCATCTGGGTAATCCAAGAATACATCTTCGCTGTCATCGTGAACAGCTGCTGGATTTATGCTGGACAAATTCTCAAAGACCGCCTTCGCAGCAGGGTTAACCAAAAATCTTTTTAGTTGTTGCAAGTCGTTGAACTTTGTTTGAGAAATCGGCAATGGTCCATCATACAGGTTAGTTAAAGGTCTACGTGGAGCAGGACGTTTTCTTGCATTTTTTCCCCTTTTTGGTTGTTTCCAAAGGATTTTAGCGTCAATGTAACAACCAGAAAAAGTATTTCGGTGAAAAATTTTTGAAGGATGTTCATTCATGACCTTTAAACAACGCACGGGCCTAGTGTGAAAGAGACAACTTTTCAAGTACATAGGATTCAAGAATTCTGTCCATGTCTTGAAAAGTTCTTGCTGGCAGTTGATCAGAGCAAAGGGCGACGGCCTCTCTCTGCTATTTCTTATAACATCCCTCCATTCATCGGGCAACTCAACCTAAGTCTGCTGGTTGATGTAACTCAGGTTTTTATCACATTCGAGGTATGAATGCCCTCGAATGGGAAAATATACTTCAACACTGTCGAAACGATGCTTCTCAGTCACTAAATGATGAAGGTAACGAATTAGGGTATAATTTGTATTCTGCCCAGCACAGGAATCGCAAAATATCGCTTGTGACATTCATCTATTTTCCCCCTTACCCCGAATCTTTTCATGCACATTTCGGTCGATTCTCATCATTTTCCCTCCTTGTTGTTCTACCAGATGATATTACTCCTTCAAAGCCCCTTGATAGTGCTAATATCTTAAAATCGACAAAAAAGTGACTTTCATCTTTTTTTCCCCTGGCCCTTCATTTTATTACCTTAAACTCCAAATAAAATTTAAAACTGCAACATCATATTAAAAGTTTGCAGAAGTATCAATTGTTAAAATATGAAAGCTTATATATTTTTTAACTTGTTGTTCTACAGTAGATGAAATGAGCTTCTTTCATATTTGATGGCTATATCAAAATATACTAGGGCCAGAAATTTTATTCTACAGTGATAGTTAACTGTAACTATAAAAGTTGTTAAAGAGGAAGCACTTTTAACAAAGAAATGCAAGGTAAAACATTTATATAGAATAAATATTTATACATTCCAAAAGACTCAGGATAAGACTACTTTGGTGAAAGTTATTTTAATTTTACTTTTTCTACAAAAAATAAAGGTCTTTATTTTCCTAATAAAAAAATGTTATATCTCTTATTTTCTGTAAGAATTCTAAAAAAATCTCTGTTTTCATAAAGAAAAATATATTTTGGAAAGTATTCTAAGACATAATCATTTATAATAAGTCAGGTTAGCCATAAGTGTCAAGGCAAGGAATTTAAGATGCTCAGCACACTTTTAGAAATTGTTTCTATTCCTAGATAGCAATTTATTTGAGGCTAACCAAGATAAATCCTTGTTTCTTCACTGTTAAGAAAATTATTGTTGCCTATAAATAATTATTATTATTTATTAACATTCTATTTTTGCTACTGTAGCTAATTGTTACAGGTTACCACCCTTTTTTAGCCACAGAATTTTATTTGAGTTCTTCACAAAATAAATTCCTATTCTCAGGCAGGGATCAAACATGCCGCTCCTAGGTTTACCATATGAGATTAAGGCAAACACTTTAACTCACATGGTGAACCCTCTGCCTATTCATAACCCCTAATAATTAGCTTTGGTGTTATAAAATGGGTGTAAATTAAAAATAAATATGTTAAAAGAATTCAACTAAGGAATCTAAAGATTGGCATTCTTCTGATTATATATAATACAAATTAAAATAAATACAATTCATAACTAATTATGACTTCAACTATTAAACTTCCTCACAGCCAAAAAAAATTAATTGCGCAGTCCTCAGCCTTGGACCTGAAAACTCTAGTATAAGAGTATAGTGCATTATCCTGTACACCATCACACTCAGCAACCTAAGACAATATAGTAGCAACTTGACTACTTTGAAATAGAGGTCTTTCATCTGTAATGGGAAATTATGACATTTTTGTGGGATATACCACCACATCTCCCAGCATAACAGTTTGTTGGTGGTGATTAATATTAAGGATACATTTTATTCTTTTAAAGGACAAATCAACTTTGATGATCTAACCATTAATAAATATTAGAAAAAGTAGGTCCCAATGTTTAAAAACTGTTAGTTTTGTGAAATGTACTAGCTATTTACTAATCTAATGTACTTTTTTTTAACCACTCAGTACCAGTTATTTATTAGCCTCAGTGAAGCTACTACTGAACATCCTATGAATCACAGGAACTTCCCTGCTTTCAAGAACAATTCCAAGGCTTAGACTTAAAATACAAAAAAAAATTCTGTTAAATTCATTCTTTAAAATTCTATGAGTCAGACAGAAGTGACAGACAGAAATATTTCTAAAGACTTCTGCTTAAAGTATATATATTAAAATATAAAATTGTACTCATAATCCTAAGTGCTATTTTAGTACAATTATCATTCTGATATTGTAATAACCATAAAACTATCAATCTCAAGAGTAGAAATTAATGTGCCAATCCTATATATTATTTATTGTTATATTAAAAATATCAGATTTTAGTACAAAGAAATATTTTCCATAAAATAACTTAATGAAAAAAATTTGTCAAACAAAACAGAAAAAAAAGAGTATTATAGCTACTTTATTTGTAGTCAACAAAAGAACAATTTTAAAAGTATGTTCATGTAAATGTTATATATCAATAAATCGATACAAAACAACAACAAAAAAAGCACTTTTAATTATAATTGTCAGACTAATAAATAAATAACTAAAAAAGCAATGAATAATAGAGCAAATAAAATAGAAGACTAATATGCATTAATCATATTAAATAAATGCGAGAACTCAAAATATTTGTCACTACACAACACAGAAAAAAAACCTTGAAGTAACACTTACTTGAAATGAGCTGGGATTTGGTATCCTGGCAAGACATAAACAAATTGTTGTGATAGAAAAATAAATTGGTATTATTTTTTACAAATGTGAGCACAGAATTTGATAGATGAAGAAGGACATGGCAAAATCCTATGAGTTATGGATCAAGAAAAAGTTGATAGTTAAAAAAATGTTTCCTTTCTTTTGCATAAATAAATAAAATCCATTTACTTTTTTTTTAAATTTTGATCAAATTATAGTATCCTGAATATTCCTTTGATGTAGTTAAAAAATATAAACAATAGCTTTTCACATACTCAAGACTATGATATTTCAATATGAGGATAAGCCAAATCCTTCTATATTTAATTAAATTTATCAATGTACACAAACACACATATATATCATAACCTCCAGCATAAAATCTAAATCTACCCGAAAAGCAGACATTTAAAGAAAATGTTTAAATCTAACAAAATATGCATGTTAATCCACCTCTGGTAATCTATAAAAGTACTTAACAGCATGGAATTTTCATATTCCCAAGATAGCATTCAATAAAACAGAAGACCACGCCATACTTTCATGAGGGAATTAGCTAGTCTTGCAGGTAATGATTTTGTATAAGTTCTCAAATGATATATTATTCCATGAAGTTTTCGGAACCTCCCAAAAGTTTTATTGTGAATCTAAAGAGTGAGGCTGAATTAGATTGAGTTTGGGAGACTGGGCTGGGCGCCATGTTTTCCAAAATGCTTTCATTTTTTTTTTGTTATATATTGTCTAAACAAAGTTTAGATATACATTTTCCTGCTGCATAATAAAATCAGGATGGATTATACAAAGGGTTAATATGAATTACATGGTCCTCCAAAAGTTTCAAATAATCCTTTTTGTAAAGTATTTCTGAAATTTATACAATATCAACCCTCACTAATACTGAATCTCTTACATGCTCTACAGTTGAAATTATGCACTGAGGTATCAATTTTTTAAATGGTGTGACGAACTATAGTACAGCGATTTGATCTAAACATATAAAACATTAAAACCAAAATACTTTTCTCTAGTTTTGACTATTGATTCCTCATGAGCAAGTGCCCACTTCTTATTGATAGATTGTAGAAGTGGTTTTAGTGAACGGACAAGACTCACCCCAATAATTTGTCTCCTGAAGTTTTTGTCAATCTATAGCAACAGAAACTTGTCTGGTGCATGTTGACTTAAGTAATCAGAGGGGTAGTCAGTTTTTGACCCTTATGCTTTTTATAATTATAAATTGGTCCCCTTGATGTAGATGTTACTATAGTTCCTCCTTCCTGTCTGATCTTTATGATGATTAAAGTGCGTCACTTTGCAGCGAGTGATATGTACTCTGTTTTTTTTATTTGAGCAGTTTTTTTTTATTTTCTGTTGTGGAGCAATTTCATGTCCAAGTTTCTTTTCCGTTTGATGTTAATCATTTTGTGCTGTTATATGGAAAATTCCTTTATACCCATTTTTAGAGAAATAAGCAAAGAAGCATGTTTATTAAAACTCTTACACATTGGACTTCAAGAGAATACTGAAACTTTGTTGTATTAAAGATCTATTTTTAAAACAATTTAGATATATTTTATGTATTCCAAAATGCATAGGTTTTTTTTTTTTTTTTTCTAAAATGAAGTGGGTTTAAACTTTTGAACACCAGTTCATATATAAATTGGCCCTTAGTTTATATTTTAGGTAGGATTGGTGGGCATTTGAAGGAAATTAAGTAATAATTACAAGCTCAATAAATTCATATTCCACGGAGTAAGAACTAAGAAAATAGCAAACCTTTACCTGATAATCCTCTGTATCCACTAAAGCCAGAAGCATAAGTGTGCCCAAGGAGTTGTTCATTTTTCAAAAAATCTTCAATAATAACTCCCTTTAAAGCAGATGGCTGAAGAAATCTTGCAGGAATCCTAAATAAAAATGTCATTAAAACAACAAAATATTATAGTATTTATTATGAAATTATATTAAAACTTAAGCTTTCATGTTAATGAATTATCACAAAACCATGGCTTAGGTAGGAAGAAATACTTTTTGTCAAGGCTGATGTGCCACACACAAATATGCACACACAGCATCAAGATTCATGTAACAACTTAATTGCCTGATGACTAGTATAGATGGTCAGAGCCATTCATCCGTTGAACTCTGCAGTAACTGCACAGTTCAATAAATTAATTTAATCTTGCCCTTATAAACTACTGGAATTTGACTTGTCCACATATAATATAAAATAATGTTAAAATAATATATTCTTCTTTTAATGATAGGCTAATTATTAATCTAAATTATAACATGATTTAAATTGGAAAGAGAAAAAAAAATACAGGGTGCGGCACAGAAACTTGCTGTTTTGAAAGGTTAACAAAAAACAAAAATAATAGATATATTGTTATAATTCGTTTTACATCTTATCTTACATTCTCTGAATTTATTTATTGAATGGTTTTAAAGACTACATCAGCCAAGTGACTGCCTCCATTGTCAATACACTGAGCAACCCAATTCTTGAAGTTGTGTTAAACGCTTTCAAGCATAACGAGTATGTTGGTGATGGCTTGATGAACGTTGTCCTTTAGATGAAACAGGGTCCTTGGGTGATCAGTATAGACGACGGATTTGAGGAAACTCCATAAAAAGAAATCACATGAAAAATGTTGTTGTTTTAAGCTTCGTTGCTGGGAACTTAATATAGTTGTCATTTGCGGCGTATCTCCAGCGGTGTCGTTGATGTGATGGTCCACAATATTTCGCTGATTTTCCAATCAGCTTCTTCTGGTGGTCATGTTGGGTGTTCGCTTGTGATAGCACTTTAGGAACAAGCGAACACCCAACATGACCACAAGAAGAAACCGATTGGAAAATCGGCAAAATATTTTGGACCACCACATCGACGACACCACTGGAGATACACCGCACTTGACAACTATAATGAAAAATGCCGCAATCATCTCCCTGTAGTGAACTGCTTTCACCATAACAGTGCAATCATTTTCTGTGCCGCACACTGTATGTATTCAATCTTGCCTTGAAACATTGTCAGACTCTTCTGCTCCACCAAACCCCAATTCTAAAAGTATTTCCTCAGGATCAGGTCTCCTTGACTCAAGGAGCGATTCCATACTAGAACAATGGCTCCCAGCATCACTCCCACCGCATGTACTGTGAACAACAAATGAAAGTTGTAGACTCATAAGTACCATATAGAAAATAATGTGCTATAAAACAATTTATAGTTAAAAGATTAACCAAAATTATATTTATTAATAAGCAAAAGTTCAAGACAACAGTTTCTTCAGCTTTCACCCACAGTGAATATCACAATATTTCTTCAATCTTACAAGTGATTTCCTTCTTCTGTTGGTACCAGAAACATGGCTTTTCCAGCTCGAAAAAATTAACAAGCTTCTATGAGCAATATTCCTGAAGAAGCAAACTGAAATAACAGGGAAATATTGTGATGTTAAAAACTCAACATCACTGGTTAAGTCGAGAAAACAGCAATAAAGATTGAGTTTTAGAAAACAATCCTTAAATCTTATTAAGGTTAAACTTAATAGTCAAATAAAGGCTAAACTTTTGAAAATCATTATATGCTTAATTGTCCTTAAAAACGCTGAATCATGCTTACTTTGGTGTTTTTAGTGAATAAAGAGATTTAGAGGTGAGTTTTTGAATGGTTGGAGATATGGAGAGGATGGAGAAAATGAGTTGCTCAAGGTTTGATACTGTTGGCAGTGGTTGTATGTAAAAATGACCTGACTCTGGCACTTGCTCAACAGTTTTAAAGAACAAAAGAAATCACCAGCGATACTAGAAGCCCTCAAAGTGCACTTTATTTTTTGCATTTTGTTTTGCACCCCTGTGCTTTATGATCGTTTACTGAAACAGGTAAAATTGTGTCATTCAGGCCAAGCAACAATTCTCACAAGGAGAGAGGAAAAATATTGATGATCATTTAATAACCAACAGTGACCAATTTTACTTTTGTTTCCAATTATTTGTTTTGTCCATTGATACACATAGATTCAGTGTCTTTTCTGATTAATTACAACTATCAATATTCTGGGAGAATTATCTTGATAGATACAATGGTATTTATAATTCATAAATTACATTATTTTTTATTTGTATATCACCCCTCTACTATGGTAATCCCTATCCAGTTTTTCGGTTACAAATACAAAAAAACAATTAAAGCTTTTAAAGTTATTATTTGCCTTTATTAACATCCACTTGTAATTCATGGATTAAACAGAAAAAAATTTCATGAAGCAGTAGACGAATTTATTGATCTGTATAATGCAATAAAAGTGGACATTAGGAGATACAATATTAAAAATGTTTTTAATCTCAACAAGGAGGAAGGGGTACCATTTAAATGTGAACTTACTTCCACTGTCCTAAAATATGATGTTTTGAGAAATAAAAAATTCTTAAGGTCAATCGATAAATATAAAAAAATTAGAACTAAGGAAGACCTTCCTAAGTAAGTAAGGGAAATAAGAGGTAAACTTTCCCCATTTTTTCTTCACTTTAATAAATAGGGATGTAAAGTGGTCTAAAAATAGGACAAACTTATATTAAATGATAAAGTCTACACATTTGAGCAGCTGGAAAATCAAAAAATTAAGATGCAGCGTAGTGAAGGCAGTTCTCCTGAGGAGGTAAAAGTATCGGACGAATCAAATTTTAAAAAAACCTTCAAGAGAAGGCACTGGAAAGAAAATAAAACATATAAGGAAAAATACTATCCCAAACTCTTGGCTAATGAACGGAAGAGTGCAGACACTAGTCAAGAATCGGACCCTGATCTACAATTAAGAACCATTCCAAAATCTTCAAAAACAGAAAAAATATAGCCAAAAATAGTAAATGACAACACGGTCTATATCAGCACTATCAACACTAAAATTCTCATTGGTAAAGAAAAAATCACGGTAATGGAAATTGCTCTCGATAAAATTAAATGAAACATTCAAAATTTTTTAAATAATTTTGTTTTATGTGGAAAAATAGATTGTTTATTATGATTTTTATGTTATTTATACTTTATATTCTTTATTTCATGTTCAGCTGTCAATAAAAAGGCTTTATTATTATTAGTATCCACTTTATACAATACAGGTATTCTAGCCATCCAGGATGGGAATTCCTATTGACAATGCGGGAATCAAACCCATGCCTCTAGTTTTATGTAATGTTCTGAGACCAACACCTCAACTCACATGGCCAAACAGAGCCACTTTTTAATTATTAAATGAAATATTTATTTATCGGCAAAAAATTCATGGTTTTGACAATATTTTTATGTTAAAAAGAGTAATCGGGTTTGAGATAGTCAGCGTGTTTCCTATATATTCTAATTTATTACTTGATGAGGACATTTGAACAGCAGTAATGACATGAGTGGTCGGGTATCAGGAAATTAAAATACCTGTCACATGCATACAGGTTTAATCATACATGGGAGTCTTCTGGAAAAATAAATAACAAAAGACCAAAAAATGGCCAAAATTAAAAGCAGGCAAGGATTTTCTTATTAAAAAAAAGTTATATAAATAGGATATTGAATTGCAAACTTTTTAGTTTTGAAAATAAAACTATTACAATATCATAAAGAGCAAAATACCAAAATAATATAAAGTAAATAAAAGGAATAGATGAAAATCAACTGAAATGGAAATAAGATGATCCAAAATTAAATTAACAGAGCAACTATAATAAATTATCTTTTATAAATCATAAAAATAAATAAAAGACATAAAGTTTAATTTTTAAAAAAATGTTATTATGCAATTGAACATCTATAATCAATTTTTTTAAGACTTAAAGAATAAAGAAAACTTAAATAGTTCACTCTCTTTTTACTTATTATTTTCTATTGTTCTGGAAGTATTTTATAATTTTCCAAAATGTATTACACAATTAATTTATACTCCAATATTCAAAACAAAGTGAGCAACAAAATATCCGTTAAACTTGTTTCAGGAATTTAGTTTTAATCATTTTTTTTTTGTTTCTATCTGCTTTTGCATGACAATTATCATTTCTTTGATAGAGACTGGCAAGCAGTAGTAAAACACAATTCAATAAACATCTCTACCAGATATCCATTACTGTTTTAATTGTCAATACCAATGTTATAATACAGTGACTTATGCAAGTGCTTCTTTGTATGAAGATTTTTAAGAACATAAATAAATGTTCATTTCTGCATTTAAGTATATAAAATCTGCATATATTACTAATGTTATCATACTACACTAATGATAATTAATTACTTTCAAATACAGATGGATTTTGCCAATGGCACATTCAGCCTTCATAATAATGTATAGTAAGCAGCAAATAGCTTGCTATTACAAATTGAAGGGCTCTATTAATAAGAAAATCTGACGAGACAACAAAATCAAGAGAATAGAATATTATTAAACTACTCATACCTAGATAATTGAGTAAAATCACAGTTCCTTAATAAAATTTGTATTATATAATGATAAAGAATTCATTGTGCATACAATAATTTTAGATTGAATACAAATATTCGATACAAAAAGGACTAATGAATTTCAGAAATGAATACGAGAAAGTGAGGGAGAAAAGGAATATGATCTATTATAGGCCTTAAACAATCAATGCAATAATAGGATTTAATGAATCTCATAAAAGCAAAGATGTGTAATAATTATATCCAATTATGAAACCTAAACCAGAACATCAAATCTTTTTTTTTTATAATAAATAGTTTTATTTTTAGTTTTCTCTTCTAGTTTTTAAGCTGACTGAATAATTTAAATAAATAAATAAAGATAAAAAGAAGAACATTTTTATAAAATAAGTAAAGTAAGCGACCTGAGTGAAACATTCAAAAGCAACACTGTAATTACAGCATGGACATAAATAATGTGATTTTTATTAAACTAAAATCATGCTGTGTAAAGAGGATACTTTTGTAATACTGATAATAAATTCAGTTCTGATAATTTAGATGCAATCATTTTAAAGGGGTTAAAAGTGGTGACATTCCTATTACTTAGTTCCCTCTCTCCCGTAAGTACTTTATACATCTGTAACTACTTAGATGTTAATTGTAAAAAAATAGAGAATAGAATGAAAGTTGCTCTAAATTTAATATTTTACACTAAGGGTGTAAATGTAACATAATTAAAATAAGGAATATAAAACAAATCCTAACATGTGGGGTATGAGACCCTCTTTTAAATGCCCTCTGAACTACTAAGTCTCTAATATATTTATGAAAGTATATAATATTAATTGTTTTTGTTTTTTTTTCAAATGGATCAAAATGGAATAAGCATAACTGCTGTAACACACTGTATGCTTAGCAGCTGGAGTCAGATAAGTGTACACCAAGTTTTCTATCACTATAGTTTCACTTAGGACTGAAAGGAAAATAAAAAGCTACTTGATAAAAAAGTAGGAAACCTGGCTACATCACTCCAGGGGCATGTAACAAACGATATGTAGACCACATTCTAAAAGCCATCTATGTCTGAATTTAAAATATGTTTCATTCCAACTATGTGATGTAATGAAATACAGTGCAAAATAAAAACAAAATCAAATTAAGAAGAAAATGTAAATTAAAGTTTATGCACTTGACCACATGTAATTTTACTCTTTTCAGTAGTTTAAATATTTTAATGAAGAACTTGAAAAACACACCTTCAATTAACAGTGCCTCACAAACAACTGATTAAAGTTTGAAATAAAGTGGTTTTTTTTTAAATAAAAGTTATGTTATCTTGCATTAAGAAATCCAAAGTAGCTACATGTTTAACTGCCACTACATACTAAAGTTAAATTGAAAGATAAAAATGTTTACAATCTGATATTTAAATTACCCAATATTAATATAAGAACAGATAACTAAAAACAAATATTTATGCCCTAAATATGGTTTTCAGTATTTAAAACAAATACTGTTCAGAATCATTTAACAAATATATCTAGGAACCCTAAGCTTATTAGTAGTTGTATAGTAAGTAGGGAGTGCATCTAAAAATAAATTATCAACTTTCTCAAATAATTACAGTTTATATATTTTTACTTGAGTGACCCTTGAAACAAATAAAATAAGTATACAGAATTCATTCAATTTTGTACTAATAAATAAGTTACTTATTTTTAAACAACTGAGTATAGAATTTTCATCACGATAAAAATTAAAAGTTCTATTAGGAATAGCTGAAAATCAAGAATTGTTCATTACTACAGTTCTTGAAGAACTCTGCACTCTGCCTCCAACATTTTTGACCATTGCTCATGGTGTCCTACCAGGCTTCTCCAACTACAGATGCACAACCTCAGTAAGCCCTCCTCCAGGTAATTAAGCAATCTTTGCCTGCTAGCTCTTTTCCAACCTCCTCCTAGTGTGCCATAATGCATCGTTTTGGGCAGTTTGGTGTGTTCCATTTATTCAAAATTTAGCAAACACCACAGTCTTCCCTTTTTCATAGCACAGATGATGTCAGGTTCACTATATTATTTCAGCATTTCTTGTACTGATCTTTAAGAGCTCCAAATATATATCATAATTCTCTTCTTTCTCAGAGCAGCAGCACCCACTAGACACTTTTTTTGAGAGTCTACATTTCACTGTCATACATGACCAATGGTTTGATCATCATTTTATGACAAGAACGAATCTGGTCCCTGCAACCATTCCAGCTCTAATGCTAACACCTATGTAATTACTCTCTTTTACCATCTTCCCAGATACTTAAATAACGAACAAATAAGGAATCGTAACGTCAATTATTTGTGACATCCACACTGGTCTTGACTTTACAGAAAGTTCTTTTCAGTGTCATCCTCAGGAATCTGATCAACTAGTTAGATATTCTATGGGACTCCAGTATAAAATCTAATAATAGTTCTTTATCTACACTGCCATAAGCCTTCCAGAAGTCAAGAAAGATATGGATCAACATCATGGCCATATGACTTTTCTAACGTTTCCCTAATGAAGAACACATTATCCTGGCTGAAAACCACCCTGCTGCTCTCTCATCATCTCTCCCCCCATCAACTTCCAACATATGGCCATAGATAATATTTTATAAGGCTTGGATAGTACTTCTATGCTTCTACAATTTTCACATTTTAGTTTATTGCTTTCTATATATATGCACCATGAGTGTAATTCCCCATACTGTACAATTTTCTTTGTGTCTCGATATTTCCTAAATCACTTGGGAAACCTCAGGGATTGTATTCCCAGCATACTTCAGCCTTTTTGGAGGGAAATCATCAGCCTTGGGATTTATTATTTTAAAGAGGCTTGATTATTTCCTCAATGTCCTCTCTCTTAGGTGGTACACCTTCCTCAATATCATCATCATTGGGTTGACTAATATGTGGACTTATCATTTGGGCGGGGGTTCAAACTGTTTAATTCATACTAAAAAAAATGAACATGATATTCTAAGAAAAATATGCAGGCAGGATGAAATAAAGTGGCTATTTTCTTTTCACTGTACTTTATTCAACCAATCTCAAGTTTTCTTTTATTTTGAAAATTTGTCTCTTCAGGATTATAGTTTTACAAAATTTATAAAAAAGAATCTTAATAAGATAATGGCTGTTCTCAGTAGTGAAAGTCAGCTTCCACTCTCTCCAAAACTTTGTCAATTTGAGTTACTTCCAAACAAATTGCTTACCTCAATTGCTCCAATATTTGGGGACTTAAGCTCCAAAATAAGTGTTCAGGTGATCACTCAATCTTTCAATCAATGTTTACTTTTATTTTTATTTATTATTAACTTCATTAAGTGATTGCCTCACTTCTAACATAATCAGCAATTATAAATCATAAATAAATATGTTGCCCATAATTATTTAAACATAAAATATATCTATTTATTTAAATTTAAAACATGAAGTTGTCTCTCTATCTATTTTCTCTTTATAGCTTTACTTAATGATGGAAAAGAGTTTAAAGCATGCTAATTTAACAGTGAGAAATTAATAATATAGGAATACTAACTGTTTATAATATTTATGTATTTTATTGAGCTGTTTAAAGTATAAATATTTTAATGGTCAAATAACTTTTATTTAACCAAAAATTGTGTTACTCCTTTTGATTTAACAAGGTTTTTATAAATACTAAAAGAAGATTATACAGGCATCTGAATGCACCAATAAATATGCTTACTCACAGACACTAATCAATCATTGGTCCCCATTTCAAGATAGGACCCAAAACTGCTGTGATGTAGACAACCTGTTGAGAATTTTTTTCCTTATAAGGATACAAACATAAGAGAGACTTATAAATCAGTTAACAAACCAGTTGTGAGTGGATATAGATAACATGCATACCCTGGACACAATGAAAAGGAACTGATTGCAATTAAAATAAAACATCTAAAAAAGTATTTCTTAAACATGAAGAGGAATTAACACATAATCAAATTCTAAAGTGAAGCAAGATAATAAACATTAAACGATATGGTTTCATTAAATGCATTTCAATGAAAAACACACAAAAACTACAATGAAATTATTAATGTACAACAAGATAAATAGGATTTAAATAATGAAACAGAAAACACCATTTAAATAAATGTACAGTACACAAACATCCAAATAACAAACAAACAGACAATACTAAAAAAATAAAATAAATACAGATAAGTATATATTCTCATAAGTTGCATCGTCAAATATGATTAAACAGAAAATAAAATGAAATACAAGGACCAATTCATTCGGTGTTACAAATAATAAAATGAAGTTATGTTGTACTTTAATGAAAATGGATGAGAAAATATAATGAACATTACTTCAACAAGAAATATAACATCAAAAAACACATTTTAGAATAATAAGGGTTTTTTGTCACCTCATTGTTGTAGTTAAGATGATTGTGAGTCACTAAATGAGTGATTTTTAGAATGCTTCTTACCTTAAGAAAATAAAAGTTGAATAATGAATACTCTGTAAACTGTCACACAAAATGTGTTGATGGCTGGTGGTGTTTACTTCAAACCTCTTGCTGAAGTGTTATAACTAAAAATCTTATTTACTATTTGCAGAGCAAAAATTCGTGCTTCTTATGTGTGTGTGTCAACATGATGATGAACTTGGAATGGAACGTCCATTATCCTTAAAATTAGTACCTAGTAACTTAAAAATTTCTTAATAAGCATAAACGGTATAGGTAAAAAAGTTTGGGGGTGTGGAAAAAGACAATTTCAAATCTCTCTCCCATCCCCCCATTAGAAATATATCTTAAAGAAACCATTTTTGTTAACATAAAAATCTTCAATGAATGTTATATATAACATTTAAAGGCCCTAAGCTAAGAAACAGAGATATTCACATGGCATTAAAAAGACCCCAATAAAAAATATAATAGACAATGGGTCAAAATGCTTGAAACACCTGTTTTTCAGCTGAATATATTAGGGATCAAATGATATTTATGAATTTGTTTTTTGGCCTCACTTTCTACCCCCATTTAAAACATTCACAAATGGTTGGCAAACCGTAGCTGTAACTGTAACATTCAAAATGCTGACAGAACATGGGGAGCACGCAAAAATATTTATAGTTTGTTTTTCAGTCAATGACCCCACTTAACTTAATGAAAACTTATTAAACAATAATAAGTAAAATTAAAAATTGTAATGAACATTTAATAAAGTTTAGGGGCTCAGGTTAGCCAAGAGAGTTAAAACGTTGGCCTTAATCTAACATGGAGAACTTAGAGAGGTGTGTTCGATTCACGCCTGGGTAATAGGAATTTATTTAGTGACAAACTCATTAAATAAAATCGTTAGTCACACCCTGGCTAGAAAAGGGTGGTAACCTGTAGATCATCCGCCCCAATTAGCCAGAGTAGTAGAAAATAGACGTTAATAAATAATAATAATAAAGTTTGCTCTTATGGTAAATTAAATTAATTTAGTATTGTAATATTAAATTGAACTTTTATTTTTCAACTTTTTACATTTTTTATTATTTCATTTGCCAACTGAAACAGTATTTATATTTAAACATATAATTTCAAATTTTAATATCTTTACTCTTGAAATTTCAGCCACCAGCCATCATTTAAAATAGGTATCAAAATAATCAGCACTATATAAAAGAAAACGTGAAATTAAACAAACATAAATTTTAAAATATGTGTGAATAATGTATTATGAAGAGAAGTAGATATATTATGTCTCTATTAATTAATTATAAATATACTGTAAAGACAATCACTAATACATCACTGATACATGAACTGTAATGTAAATGTATTAATAATGAAATTACTCCACACTGATTGTATGGTTTTTTTTGAAGAAATATAGATATTAATTTAGGAAGAAAAATTTTGAGAAATACAAATGATTAACTGAGGTAAATGTAAATTAAATAGATAATTTCTAAATTGAGTGGTGTAATACAAGAGACGTGAGGGTGCTAAGTGTAAAAAGATAATTTTTCCCTTTTTACCTGGGAAGTAAGCACCAAGTTCAATGTCAAAGAAAAAGTTGTTAATTTGTAATCTTACACGTGATGTAAAATTTAACAATAGGGTGTTCCTTGTGTTCACAAAGATTCAAAATGGTGTGTACAAAGCCCCTAGATGACCCTTGGAGGGAAAAAGGATGCTTCACAGAAAGAGTTATTCTCATGTTGGAAAATTAGTCTATGCTAGATTTTCTGAATTATATGCTTGTATTTATTAATATTTCATTCCACTAATATTTACTGGTTTAATGTTTTTTGGAAGGAAGTATGCAGTTAGTTGTTAATGTAATGTAACACTTGTAATTCATTATGTAAATTTAATATATTAAAGTTCTCAGTGAGTTTAGGGAATATTAATAAAATATAGTAGAACCATAATTTAAGCTTTTCCAGACTAACACACATAAATTCAAGTTATGCTAATGATTTGTTAATTAAGCATTTTGTTTGGCTCTAAGTGAATTAATATAAAGTCACTTATTACTATTGTAAAGCTATTGACTATATTCAAATTAGAATTTTACTAATTTTTATAGGAAAATGTTATACTTAGCTGTATCATATTTAACTCTATGATAGAAAAAAATACATACAGTGCAGTGAATAGCTGCATAACTAATAAAGATTATTTGAAGAATCCAAATGGAGAACTAATGATATATTATGGAGTTAAGCTGAGACCAATCTAAGTATAGTAAATTGCTAACAAAGGCGTTGTGAACAGTATTCTCATCTTTATTTTGTATTTTTATAATCATAAGGAAAAAATAATTGTACTCTAAAGTCACTTGATAAATGACAGTTTCTTCTAGTTCAGGAAATGACCATGAATAGTTACAGTTCACTTACATTTTAGCTGTTTTCCGGGAAGAACAAAGAGAAAGGATATATATTATAGCAGAAACCAATTTGACAAATGAAAGATTAGTATGACATCAATGCCACATGTATAAGGATAAGCCAAGTAAAAATTAGACTTTAGCTCTCTGGATGAGAGTCAATGGTTTGAGGAAATATGCTTAGAGAGCTAATACTGCACTCCTCCTTAGTAAAGGTGTGAGTGAGCAAGAGGTTCCGTGCATCAACTCAATGCGTTTAAATTGTTACCAAAGAAAGGTGTAAATGATCTGTTCCTTTTGACAGCACAGTTTGGGTATAGTACAATTTCTTAGAAACAGCTGTTTGCCATATTAAATTTAAAATTTAATAGGCAATAAAACAAAAAAAAAAGTGAAGGCACAAGGACAAGTCTCACAGAACAAAATATTGGTGCAGTTTCTGACCATGTAAAAGGTGACTAGTGGTTTTCCACTGAAGAAATTACATGAGTGGTGGGCCTAAATTTGAAGTGCATATGCCACAATCCTGTACAAAGAAACAATAGCCTTGTTGTTGTTGGTAGCCCTAAAACCAAAGTTGGAATCACATTTTAATGTGCATGAAAAATTCCTGCTAACTATCAGATGCAAAAAATTTTAAGGGAAAACTGTACCTTCTAAGGCAACTTCCTGGTAACCAGCTAAATATGAGCATGCACTAGTAAAGTTCGTCACATAAGAGAACTTTGAGTAGAAGATTGTAGAAAAAAATCTAAGGCACTTACAAAATGGATCCTTTTATAAAAGATAGATGCCCAAAATAGTGAAACTCCCTTATTTTTAAGTGATAAGCAGAAGAAAAATGAGGTATTTCCCATTTTGTGACATCAAGTTATTTCCTGACTGATTTCATTATAATGCAAAATGTGCAGTATTTTTTTTATTTTTTCAGGACCAACACCTCGGTTCAGGGAAATATTATGTTACTTGAGTTAATTTATCTATGTTTTATTAGGATTCATTTATGCACCTGTGTAGATAATAAATATATATATATATATATATATATATATATATATATATATATATATATATATATATATATAAATCCCTGGCAGATAATAAATTGCTGGCACAAAGCAGAAAAACCCTTAAAATACTTTCAAAAAATAAAAAAAAATACATACTTTGTAACTTGAACATACGGGTATGGCCTTGGCGATGTAACTCCAACAGCTAAAAATAGATGTCCGAATTAAATATTTTTTAAATTTCTTTATATTAGTTTTCTATTTTAATTATCTTAAAACTTCTATTGTCTACAAAACTTGGATGCAATAAGACAAATAGGCAGGCCCTACTCCACAAAAACTGTGCTACGATTGCCGCCAATGGTATGAAGGAACAAACCATCTTATTCATCTCAACAGCTCTCAGTTCAATTTGGCAGAGAGAGATGATCCTGACTAGTCAAATGACATTTTAGCAGATTTCCCTTAAGGGAAATCAGCTATTGAGGTTGTACTCCTGACGGAATTTTCAAAATTTTTCTTCAAATGTCCATCGATCCTACCTAGTAGATGACGAAAATGAGGTCCGTTCAAAACTGTATGTATATATATATATATATATATTTGTCTGTTACCGCTCTAGCGTTCGCAATTTTTGTTTAATCGTTATCAAACTCGATATTTAGTCATTTTATGTAAAAAGAAAGATCAAGTTCGTTAACGGCTGAAATCGGACCAGTGGGAGAGGAGGTTTAGAGGGGAGGATTTTCGAAAATTCGAAATATCTCCGTTACTATACGTCGGATCGAAAAATTGTACAGAATCAATCTTATTGCAAATTAAATGTACTATAAATATTGTTATATACATTTTTTCTCTATCTTGAATATTAACCGAGATATTTGCATTTTTATTAAATCTGGGTGCCTAACAGACGAGAGTTACTTTCCCGCCAAAAGCTAGCTTGGCCGTTTCCTTGAATGGCTCGGCTCTCGTGAAATTTCTCTATTGTAAAACTTCACGTGGGAAATCTGCTTAGTTTATGCTGCTAAATTTCAAATGACATTTTTGATTAGATTTTACCTCATATAGCCAATTACTAAATTGCAATAAATATTACCATGAATTGACATTTAATGGTGAAATTACATAGCAATCTTCACAACTAGCTGACAGTGAAGGTAATGCTTAAAATGGGGTGGAAATGAAAAGAATGCATCAACATTAAATATTATTATAAAATAATTACCTTCTGCTCCAAGTGTGAGACTTTCAACTTCTGCATCAGTTGATTCTGTAGTAATTGGAGCATCATCAACCTTCCTGAAAAAAATATTTAGTTAATACTAAGCAAAAAGTAAAATACTTTAGTAAACACATGGAGGGAGGATGTATAAAGTAAGCACTTTTCCATGTACTGGAATGACACACTAATGTTTTCATCTCAAATAAGAAACCATTTCAAAGTACACAACTTAAAATGTAAGTTGGGCATGACATGTTTAATGATTCAGCTGGTTTAAGTTAAATATGTAGATGAACAATTGTAGAGCATGACTGTTAATAAATTTGAATATACAATATTTTTTACACACCACATAATAATATAGTCTCATGATTTTCTACTTAACACCCTCTCTAATCCCCACTCATATTGGTCCCATTACAAATAACATTTTTCAATCCGACTCATAATTACAGACATATTTCAGTGCTGATTTTCCCCTTCTCTAAGCCCCCACTCCTCCTGATCTAATTTGTTATTAACGAACTTGATTTTTAGTTGTACACAAAATAAATAACAAGTTTTGTAATGTTCAAACAAAAATTGAGACTGCTAGAGTGTTAACTAGTATTACATTATATGTATAAATTCAGACAGAATTCACTTTTATCATCTCCTAAGTAGGATTTGCTGGGTATTTTAAGAAATTTTTCCAATCATCGCTGAATGAGGACAACCTCAATACACATTTCCCTTACAGAAAATCTGCTAAAAAAAGTGAGTGGGAAACAAACTAAATACTGAAAATCCAGTCTTCAATTGGGGGCACACCCAAGTTAACTAAAGGAAAATTGACAATGAGGATATCCTATTAGTGAATCTGTCACTCAACTCTATGCTTTTCAAACTCAATGGAAAGTACTACAAGCAGAAATCCGGAGCATGCATGGATTCACTGTTAGATCCTGTAGCACCTGAGTTTATAAATGGAAAATTTTCAACATAAAACCTTAGAGAAGGCCAACCTCAATGAACATATTGGCTTCATCGAAGTCATTGAACATCTTAATGGCATTAAGTAAGTTCAAAATGGGGACAGAAAATCTATGAAAAAGCTGCAGTGTTCCAGAGAGGGATAACCACAAACTAAACCACACTATATACAGAAAACGCATGATACTAACCAGTATCTATAAGCTAATTTATACTACTACCCAGCAGTGAAGAACATTGTAATGGCAACTTTCTTCAAAAGAGCTTTAAAATGTAATAGGGAAAATGAAGAGAGGAATTTAAGAGAGGTCCTAATAATGATAATGGTTACAAAAAAGAACTGATTAACAATGAAATTAAAAAGGTAAAATCATTTTAAAAAAGAAGAAATTGAGAGCATGTGAGAGGGATAAAAAAAAATAGCACAAGTTTTCAAGGACTGCAATATTAAGGCCATTTTAACAAAGATAACGACAGAAAAGTGAGCCAGGCAATATCAAATGCTAACTATTTTAATAATAACAAATGAATTATAACATACATATTGTATCTTATTAGCATAAATAAAACATGTTATGTGTATTACAATTCAATTGCTATTATTAAAATAGTTTGCACTTGATATCATTGGGCTTACTTTTTGACTACTGGTTAGACCTTTTCTAGAAATCCCATAGAAGGACAAGGCATTGGCCAGAAAATGTAAGTAAATTTCCAGTGCATGTACTTTAAAACCTATTTTTTTTTCTAAAATATCTTGCATTTAAGCAATGACTAGGATCTGTAACCTATGGGTTCTGGGGGAAGACTTAATTATTACATTTACCTTCACTGCTATACTTTCCTTTCGTAACCATATTTTGCTACTTCCTTACTCAAATCCCCCACCCTCCCCCACCCTAATTGCTTCAAGGTGATGAGTGGCTACAAAAGATTGCAGGAGGAAAAGAAATTTTAGAATCCCACTCCTGCACCAAGTTAACAGCTCCTTTCAAAGTTAATATTCCTTTGAATACTGAAAAATATACTAAACCGATCTATATTTTTTTATGACAAAAAAAGCTAAGTATAGTAATCTAGCTTAATAATAACAGGGGCCAGAATCAGAAATTCTTCCTTCATCAACTCTGGATGTTCTCAACTGTTGAGAATCTTTGCTCAGCACTAAAATATCTGTATTGATTATTAAGGGCCTCAGGTATTGCTTGTTTCATGGTCAATGCTAGAAGACCTCAATAACCAAGACTAGTGTTGTGAAAGTAAGCAAAACGTAAACTGTATTGCTAAGGAGAAAAGGAAAAGCTTTTATATTGACAACCAAAATATGGTTGAATTAATGAAGTACCAGAGCAATACATGTACAGAATACTAAAGAATATGGGAGATAAAACTATATCTTTCAGCCAAGACACTTCTCCATAAAGAAGTTTAATGCTGGATGTACCACCCCTTCCTCTCATTCCATGGCTCATGCCCTGGCATTTGTCAATAACACTCTATATCTTAAGGTTTCTAGGAAATTTCACTCAAAGTAAAATTTCCATATTTTATCAGATTTCCCTCACAAGTTTTAGTGCTAACCCAGTTTTATATCAAGAACTCCTTGAACCTTGTAGGCTATCTGATGTACTTAGTTGTTTCCAGCTCTGCCTTGGAAATGATCACTTCTGCGTATTTCTCAGCAATGTGAGTTCACAGTCTCAGACTTTCCATCAAGCAGACTGAGACAATATCTCATGCTATAAAGAAGGTCTACCAATATTGTATGGTTGCCATTCAGTATGCCTTATCCTGCAAGCAATCTCTGTAAATCCACCGAGTCATTTGGAACACTTGCTTAATTCAAGTATCTGGGTTACCAGAATGCCTTTACTTACTCTTATTTCTTTCAAGACAATTATTTTAGTTTCAACAATATTTAGAGAGAACTTTCTATTTTATTACGCCATAATTTTGGCTACCTTACAGTAGCCAGTCTACCAGACTTTTTCTTTTATTTACCTGTGCTTCATTTATTCATATATTTTCCTTTTCTTTTTTTTAGTCAATTAAGATCTATTACTTATTGCAATTAGGCACTGTTGAACATACGCAATAACTTCCTCTGATGGAAGGGAGTCGACCCATTGCTGTACAGGAGATTTATTTCTTGGGACAATTTCTTCAGGTGTACTGAGCAACTTCACTTCTCCAGGAGATCCACCATTCTGTAACAAAATACATATTTCATGACGCATCTGTGGACCATGTACCTTATCAATGAGCCAACCATATAATTTATAAAGAAAAGGCAGTCCAGATAGTTGTCAACTTTTAATGTTAAACATTTGAGTTTTTCTGTGGTGTGAACAACAAAGAAACAATACCAATAAATCATTAATAATTTTTCTCACTTATACTTAAATGAGAAAAAAAAAATCTATATTATTATACTGCCAGGGATTCATGCAAAGGAGTAAACTAAATTCTTGACAAATAGAGAGGGTATAATTCTAAACTCACTGATGAGCTCATTAGGACCATCATAAATCAATCAGTCTGCCTTTAAATGACCAATGGGAACTATCTGGCTGTCAGTTTATTCCTAATTTAAATCAATGTTGACTATTAGATTCCATCAGTTATATAAGTAAACTGAACAATGGAAGTTAGATTGTGACAACCTTCTTTCCAAGTTATCAATGCTTTCACTAATATTATACCATTATTGGAAATGTAATTTTCTCGCACCAAGAACAATCCATTTGGTGAGGCAATTCAAAGAAGATGGTCTCTTTCTGAATGGACTTGAGTAGATAGTTCGGAAAATTCAAAATAAGTGATATCAGCCTCAAGAGAAATAAGGGTTCAGGATAAAAACCATTGATCGAAGAGGAGCCACTGAGGGGTACAAGAATAAATCATGGACTGCATAATTTGAGAAAACTGAATAACTCATTAAAAGTGGTCTCCCCCTACCCATGAGTTGACTACTGCATAGGCACAGTAAATAGACATTTGTCAAGAACTTTTGAAAACCACAAATGAGACAATCATTTCATTAAAAGAATTATTACTCGAATTTTAAAGAGTTAATATTGAAGAAAATCTAATGCAAAGAAACAATGATAACATTGCTATTAACCTGATGTGGCAGTTGTTAGGCGAGGATAATACAAAAAAAGACAATAATCTACATTTACATGATGAATGAACTTTTAAAGTAAGATACCGTATATTAACAAACAGAAAGCAAAAAAAAAAAACAAGTAACTCTATGATAAAAATGCAGATGCTGGAAAATTTATAGAACAAAAATTGTATATAGTAATGCGAGTAACAAAATTGATTTCATTTTTCAATGCAACACATAAAAACAATCATTAAGACACACTTGGGGGCTCAGGTTGGCCGTGTGAGTTAGGGCATTGATCTTAATCTCATGTGGTAAACCTAGAGTGGTGAGTTCAATTCCCACTCTGGGCAATAGGAATTTATTAGGTGACGGACCCATTAAATAAATTTCTTAGTTCCTGTAGATAACCCGTCCCAATTAGCCATAGTAGCATAAAGTGGATGTAAATAAATAAATAAAGACACATTTTTCATCCCCCCCCCACACCTCCAGGCCTGATTTTAAACATTAACAATTGTAGCCTTTAGTTTTACATGGTTGGTTAAATATCCAGTATAGCAACAATCAAACAAGAATCCCACCCACAAAAGTGTAAGAAATTTGAATCATTCCCAAGTATAATAAGTGGAACCAATGGTCATTTGAAGAAAGTTTTCATATCTGCTTCAATGCTGTTGATCTCCACAACTTTACTCCTCCCTAACTTATTAACATGTTAGAACTAGGTACATTAAAAGGTTCTAATATATTTGGTTTTTATCTCGTATTTATGGTGCAAACTCTCCCCTTATACCAGCCAATAGAGCATTATTTCTAACAGTGATTGACACTTGGTCATCATACACCTTTGGACTATGGTTACCACCAGGTTTTGTCCTCATTTTTTAGAAAGCAATTTCAAGAGTGAAGTTAGAAGGATAAGAGAAAAATTTTAAAAACTTGAGCAGTGCATTTATACACACTGACGGATCTTTCATTTCTGAGATCATATCCTATTTAAGCTATAGACTAAATTAAATTATACTCTCATCTATAAGACCCACTAAGTAAAATCCTTAGTCTTACCCGGGTAACAAAGAGAGATAACATGTAGATAGCCCTTTCAAATTAGCCAAATATCATAACTTGGATGGTAGTAAACAACATACGGTGCTCTGAAAAAGTCCTTGAACAAAACTGTTCCTGTGAGAATAATTTAAATAATTTCATTTTAGCACTTAATTTTTTACTTATTATTTTGCTAAGAGTCCTAAATGTATTGTGCATTTAACTTTCTAATGTAAAAATGTGTACAGTGGTGGATAAAAGGATTTATAACGGCTTGTCAATATTGTCAATATTAGGTTCTAAATTCTTTTTATAATCCTTTCTATTGACATCATCTTAATATTTACATTATTATCATCTCTTTCTCTTTAAATCAGTATAAACATTCAGTTGGAAGGTACAACATATTTGTGAAAACAAAAAAAAAACGTTTTTATTCATAAAATACTGCGTTTTTTCAAACAGTAAGTAAAATTTATAGTGTAAAATAATTTTCCTTACTAAACTTATTTTTTTCTGTACTTTAAACTAACTGATTTTCAGGAAATGGCGAAAATTAATCTTCTTGATAGACAGAAAGTGATTATTTTGTGTCAGCAGGGACTTACTATTCGTGAAATTCAAAGGCAAGTGAAAGGTTCTATTTCAGGAATACACTATATTATTAAAAAAATTAAAAACAGCAAATGTATTGTGGACTTAAAACGTTCTGGTAGGCCCCGAAAGTTAAACCGTGCTGCAGAAAAACATTTGAAGTTGTTATCTTTGCGCAACCGCAAAAAGAATAGCACACAACTTGCTCAAGAAATAGCTGAAGCCACAGGTACACAAGTATCTTCTTCTTTGGTTAGAAGGAAACTTATAAGTTTTGGACTTAGGGGATGTGTGCAAAGAAAAAACCATTTTTCCGTCGTGGAAATAAAGGAAAGCGTTTGAAATTTGTGAAAGAACATGAAAATTGGACCGAAGAGGAATGGAAAAAAGTTTTATGGACCAACGAATCAAAATTCGAAATGTTTGGCTCTAGGAGAAGACAGTATGTGAGGTGGCGGCCAGGAGAGGAGTATTTGGAAGAATGCTTAAATCCAACTATGAAGCATGGAGGAGGTTCTATAATGGTTTGGGGTTGCTTCTCCAGCTATGGAGTAGGAGATCTTGTGAGAATAGAAGGGAAAATAGATGCTAAAAAATATCACAGTATTCTTACATCTAACGCAATACCATCTGGATTGAGGCTTATAGGGCCGGGATTTGTTTTGCAGCATGACAATGATCCAAAGCATACAGCCAGAACTATCAAAGATTATTTGGCAAGAAAAGAAGAACAGGGATAGTTAAAATGTATGGAATGGCCACCTCAGAGTCCTGATTTTAATCTTATAGAGCATTTGTGGGAATTACTTGATAGAAAAAGAATTGAAAGGCAACCAAATTCTTTAGAAGAGCTGTGGAGAATCCTTAAAGAAGAATGGGAAAAAATTTCCCCTGCTTACATAGACTCTTTAATATCTAGTGTTAAAGATAGATTGCTGAGCGCCAAAAGAAATAAAGGAGGACATACTAGATACTAATTTTTTGTTTGTGCTATATGGTTATTAAATATTTTTTCGCTGCAATATTATATGGGTGGTATTTTTAATTAAACTGGTTGACCCGGCAAACGTTGTTTTGCCTTATAAATTATTTCTAGTTTCTAGATAAATTTTAGTGTAGACAAAAAGTAACTTACTTATTATAAGTGTGTAAGTATGTGGTATATGCGTAAAATAGGCATGGAGCGCTATCAACGATAAGGGAATATAAAAATAACAAACGCCAAACAATATTATTTTTAAGTTATTATAGTTTATTTCTTAAAATTACATATCACATATTAATTACGACAGTAACACTAACAAACAACATCAATCTTTTAATGCTATAGCGTGAACAATATGTTTTGTTAGCCAATCTTTAGCGAGCACAAACAAACTGGATAGTTTACCCACTCGAGACTACGTACAATTGCCCGTGTGAAAAACATGGTCTACTCAAATCTAAGCTACAAATAGACATCGTTTGGCCTTGGGATTTGTTGATTGTCATTGCAAATGCCAATCTAATCAGAAACTGTATTCGTTTGAATTGAATTGGCACATCTGTAGGTGTGATAGGAATCCGTGGTATTAATATATTTTCACCTTTGAACTTGCCATTTAAAATGCTGGCTTCGATAACGTTTTTCATCAACTTTCGAATGACTAATCGCATACCGTTGCACAGCCGTGGCAGGTTTAAATTACGAAGCAAGATACTTGGAGATCCAACCTTCAATTGTACATTTTACATTTGCCATAAGCTAAGGGAAATTTTAATCGAAGTACAGTTAAAAACACTATAATTGATCAGTTATCAAGCGGATGATAATGATTAAATTACTAAAATGGCTATAAAAAAATAGGGGTTGGTGATAAAAAAGTAAAAATTTAGGGTTGTATGTATTTTTTAATGCCACATTATAAAAAAATAAAAACAAAAATTTTGTCCAAAAATTAAAAAAAAATGTTAAGGGTGAAAAACCCTTATCACTTAGGGGTATGAAAAATAGATAGTAGCCGATTCTCAGACTTACTGAATACGCATATAAAATTAGGTAAAAATTGGTAAAGCCATAAGGAGGAGGTAAAGGAGGAGTACGGTAACTAACGTTGTGATATGGAAATTTTATATATTAGATAAAATATGTGTTTCACAATAATTTTGTTTTTTTCCTTTTCTTCCAACTTAGATTATTTAAAAAATTACTTTGTTCAAAGACTTTTTCACAGCACTGTAAATAACCAATGAGTGATTAATATTCACACTTACAAGAATTCAAAATGATAAATACATACACACACGGAATAAGAATAAGACATTTCCTTCCCTTAACATTTTTATTTTATGGCTAAATAATTGATTCCAATTGGTCCTTTTTTTCTTATTTTTTTTTTAAGGTCTCAAAACTCTCATCTCAAAGTTAATTTATGATTTCTTGAATGGGAACACTCAATTTCTATTTCATATTCTGGTTCTACATAAACTTTCCTGAAAAATAGACCCATCACTTGAAATTTTACAGAAAGGAACACATACTTAACAATTATACTAAAAAGGGGCTTTTAGTACTAACTCAATAATGTAAAACCCCAAAATCTCTGAGTTTGTGCAGTAATTGAGCTAGTACTATAAACCTTGTTCACCATAGCTATTAAATATATTTAAATTATGTAAAATTTCAAGTGAGGGGATTTGTTCTTTGTGAAAATTTGCACAGAATCAGAACACATGCTGCCATTTTCAATAAGTAAGAAGAGTATATATATATATATATATATATATATATATACATATATATATATATATACACGAGGTGTGGCAATTAAATAACGAGACTGACACTGTAATACATTTTATTTCATACATTTTTACTTATTATCACCTTCAATATACACCCCTCCTTTATCCCTACAACGCTCCATGCGAACCTTCCATTGTTCGAAACAGTGCTGGAAGTCTTTTTCTGTCAGCTCCTTCAGGACGCGTGCCGCTTTCTCTTTCACAGCTTCAACAGGCTCAAATCTTGTTCCTTTTAATGCAGATTTCACCTTAGGAAACAGATAGAAGACGCACGGTGCAAGATCCGGCAAATAAGGCGGATGGTCTAACACTGGGATGCTGAATTTGGCTAGAAACCTCTTAACAGACAATGCGGAATGAGCCGGCGCATTGTCTTGGTGGAGAACCCATGACTTGTCCTTCCACAATTCAGGTCGTTTTTTCCTTATTCTTTCGCGGAGTTCAGCAAGAACGTGAAGGTAGTAATGTTGATTAATCGTTTGACCTTCAGGAACCCAGTGAAGGTTCACAATCCCATGAATATCGAAAAAAACAATCAACATTGCTTTGAATTTTGATTTGCTCATTCGAGCTTTTTTGGCTCTCGGTGAAGATGGGCTCTTCCAGTGCATGCACTTCTTTCAATAAATTATAAGTTTCAGTAGCGGTTTTTCAAAGTTTCACATGAAATTTCACAACAATTCGTTGCTCTACTGTTACACTTAACATTTTTCCGGTGAAACAAAAAAACAAATCTAATGCGAACGAAGGCTACGGCTGTACTGATTTTTTTACAGAAGCGAGAGGCACTATATTCGAAAGAGGAAGCTTCACGATAACAGCTGTTAGTTGCTGGCGTTTGACGCATGCGCACTTCTTCTGTAGCAGCGTCAGTCTCGTTATTTAATAGCCACACCTCGTATATATATATATATATATATATATATATATATATATATATATATATAAACTTTTTTTTTACTAATTAATGAGAAGTTCGTCACATGTGCTAAGGGATACCGTTTTAATCTGTAGGTAAACCTAGTCATGGTTTCGACTTCTGCCTAGGCAACAGGAATTTATTAGTTAGTGACAAACCCTTAAACAAAATCCTTAGATGCACCATGCCAACAAAAGGGTAGTAACCTTTAGGTAACCCTCTAAGTTGGCCATAATATGCACAAAGTGTAACTAATAGTGTTAATAACTTAAAATAAATAAAAATATTACAATGGTATATAATATGCAGGAACCAGTAGGAATCTCAAAGTGTATGTATATGAACACTGCATTCAGGAATAGTATTAAGGTCCATTGTTTTCTAATTTTTAGGGTAATAATAACCATTAATTACAGCCAAAAGATTTAGGAGCAGGAAAACACGCAACATATCAACTTTTTAAATCTATATAATAAGGAACAATTGTGAAATCTAACACTCTACTACTGGGGCAACTGGTAATATTGAATATAGCAATAAATTATAAAAACTTTAATTCCAACTGTGAATGAATTTGACAGAAGGTTCTATGTAAATAAAATTCTTTCTTTTCTTTAATTCCTTTACTCACATGCTCAGGAGACAGTGAATAAATGAGTTACAAATGAACAAAATATCTCTTGTCACATCAATTCATAAATAAACAAAAATAATACACTTACAGAGGAAAATATATATAAAACCATATTGTTGTTGTCTAGCAAATTTTATTGATACTAACAAAAGTACATACTACCTACACTGTTTATCACAATGTAATTTAAGTAAAAACCATTTTGGAACAAGCACATTATCTTGTTTGATGTCACAGTTGTTTGTATCTGAAGGCTGGTGCTTGTTTCTTTGCTCATGAAAACAGAACTCCCAAGATAAATGGAAATATACAAATATGAAATTTGCCTGAATCAATGTATGTTCATCCAAAGAATAAAAAAAAATGAGAATCATACAGGACTCAAAAACTATACTTTAATTAAGTATTAATATTTATTAACTATACTTTAATTAAGTATTAATATATATACTTTAATTAAGTATTAATATTTATTATTAAATAATTAGTATAAAAAAATAATAGATGTGACCAATTTTCAATAACTTGACGTTGTGAATATATTTAGGGTTGAAAAATACATTTAAGTATGAGGCTAGACCCATTGATATCAGCCGATGAATGGCAAAGGGGTCTCACCTAGTAGGGGTTGGGGGACAGAAAGTATTGGCATTGGAGGAGAGGGACCAGAACCAGAGTCAGTAGTCTCCCAGATATGGGTACAGACTGGTCTATATCACTAAAACACCCTGAAGTTATTTGTAGACAGGGAGGCTTCAAGAAGGATACTGAGGTTTTCATCCTTGCTGTATGGTAACAGGTTAATACAAGAGTCCCATCTCAGTCACTGGGTATCAGACAGATGAACCTCTCGCCCAGGGGAAACACTCCCCTGTACCCTCCACTTTAATAGTGCAGAGAGAATCATAATAATTTTTAATTACATTTGTAAATTTTAAGATTAAACACTTAAAGAAATTGAAACATTAAAAATATGTAACTTACCAAAACAACATATCTATGTTTACAAAACAATCATAAAAACCATGTTTCAGGAAAAGATTGTAAAAATTCACTAGCCACAAATATTAAGAGCAGTATCCATTTTAAAATGAAGTAGAATTCTGTTCATGTTCGTACAAAGCTCAGCGTGTTTTTTGAATCTGAGCTTTGTTCAAAATATTCAGAATTTTAGGTTTTTTGCACCATGGTGAGGAAAATCACCCAAAAAGGAAATATATGCTTTCAAACACTCCAATGTCAATTCAGCAGACAATGTTATATATTTTTTTCAAAGAAAAAGTAAATGACAAGATCAAGAAATAAATAAAACAATCATTAATAATTATTAGAAAAACAAATCAGAAAGAAATTCAAGTTGATAACCATAAAAACAAAATAATTTTAATTTATAAAGGATCAGAAGGTAATGTAATTTTGTTTTTTGGACTAAAATAATTTTACCAACATCAAAAACTTATGATAATTAATTATATACCAAGTATTAAAAGCTGGTTTCCAATGGTATTCAATGACTAATTAGAATGGTTAAGTAGGCAAAGTGCCACAATTCACAACATAATTCAAATATTAGCAACCATTTCCACAAATATCTGGAAACTATTTTGAATATCGAAATAAGATTCACGGCTCATAGACAATAAATTTGTCATTTCTAGCAATTATTGCTTTGGAGATGTAGCTAAGAAAAAGAAAAAAACAATCATATTTATATTCAATTTCATTATCTGACATTTTGAGGATCCAAATGCAGAATGGTTTAGTTGTTTTTTGGTTATTTTTATTTATTAATTGTTTTCAGAAGAACCAAATTGGTTCAGATGTCCAATCAATTGAGATATCTAGGTTACCAGAAGTCACCCTCCTCCTTTAATTTATCTTAATTGGATTAGTTTAATGATGCTCTGTCAACTAACTGTAAAAATAAAAAAATTAAAATTAAAGGAAACTCCCTGGGATTTGGTTTAGTGGGGGGGGGTGGAGGAGCAAGACACTCAAATGATTTTTTTTTTAGTTTTAATGTAAACCATTCCAAAGAGTCAACATTTTCATTAGACAATTATTTAACTCCAATAATGCTTGAAACAAGGTTAGTATTGAAAATGTATAATACTTGAGACCCTTCTTACCAAGACTCTCAGATTCCCTCTGGCTACACCTCTAGACTTAGTCGCATATTTAATTCGAAAAATGAAGTATTTTCATCCCCCCATTGAAAGATAAGCTCCCAACCGACATCCAGAATGAAATAATAATAATTTTTTGATTGTTTTAGCTTGAAGTTAAAATACTGTTTCAACATTTGAACATTCTATTTTTCTTTCCTACTAAACACTAGTATTAGTACTTGTTAGCTGGATCACATTAGATAGTAAGGAACAATAAATACAGAATACCAAGATTTCAAACTTTGTGTATGTACATGTGAGTGAGAAGGTGTGTGTGTGTGTGTGTGAGAGAGAGAATGACTATATATGGTTTCCTGTATATGACTATATTCACACTGATTTCCTGTATAGGAGGAAATTGAGGGAGCAAAAATAAAATAAAATGCTATCAACATATGACATTTAAGATTTTCCCTTCATATAATAAAATTAAGCCAACTCAATTATAAGTTGAAAAATTTAAACATACTGTCAATGGTTGCTCCATCTGATTTGGTATCCCGGCGACAAGAATACAAGTTCCTGAGTCACTAGGAGTATAAACATCATTTGTGACTAGATTTTCATTTTCAGAGATAGAATTGTCCGGTTCTGTTCCATCACATTCATGTTCAGAATTTCCTTGAGATCCAGAGGAACAATCATCCACACTGGAAAAACTATCAAATCTAAATCTTGTTGAAGCATTAGACAGATATTTCTGCCAGACAGAAACCTTATTCCTCAATTCTTCAGTCTTTATCTTTTTCAGAAAGTTTTGTAATCTCTCCTGAATATTGTGCTCTCCTGTAGAAATTATTTAATATTATGGTTAATATATCAAAATAAAATCATGCTTAAACTGCACTTTTATCTACCTGAATCCATTGAAGACAAAATATTAACCGTAGCAAAAGCCCCAACTTCCAACTGTACAATGCCAGCATGCAAAAACACATTAAAGTCTATTTTACAGAACAAATTGTTAAGTTCATGCTCATTGACAATAATTCTGGTAGCTAATAAACTGGATTTAATTACAGAGCCCTTAAAAACTAAACTAATTATAGATACCTCATCCAAACACACAGATTTTATTTGAAGTACATACAGTATAACTTCAAAACTATGAATTCAAATTAATTACTAATAAAACACAAAAAGACAAACAATGCTGACAAAACTCACACTTCGACGCTGGAAGGACCCATTTAAAACACGAAATAATACTCCATTGTAACAGATCTAAACCAAAAATAACTAGAAAGATGGAAATCAATAATGACAGATCTTAACGTCACAACAAAACCATTATCACTGAACTTTCTCTTTCCTCAATGAAAACAATACTGATTACCATAAGATAAGACCAGTGTTACCTCATATCGTTTCAACACCTAACGATTGAAAAATAAACATTTTTTTTTTAATATTGCAATAATTTAGTAGTTTCCGTAGAAAGTAGATTATTAACATTTAAATGTGCCTTTAAATATAACAAAAATTATCTAGGTAGATATCACTTTGTAGAGCTTTATTACGAAGTATTGACCACGAAAGGCTTTTACGAAAAATTCCCTTAATTATTACTTATTCCTGAGTTTAATCACCTGTGATGTAAGATAAAGTTAAGTCATATTTCAAGTATGACTTGTTTTATTTCACATCTCGGGTATAACTAGTCAATGAATAACAATTAAGCAAATAATGGAATAGTACCAACGATGTTTTCTAAATTATTTCAAATGATATTTTCATCATCACTTGTCTCAGAACTGTTACCACTATTTGAATCGAAGTTCAAGTAGTTCACTTTAGTCCTCAATTTATCTATACCCTTGATGAAAGAACTTCCACCATGGGAGAAAACGTTTGAACTCCTACAAACTATTCCCTTATTTTTTATTGTACCTTCCCTTTCATATTCTAAACATGAAGAAGCATCTTCAGACTCCTCCGCAAGATGCCATGGAATCAAATTGTCGTATGTCCTTTCAACGTGAACTTCACACTCCGGATTTCCTCCAATCGCATCAATAATACTCTTATATAATTCGGAGTGTTCTCCAATCTTGGTTTCTAACACGTTTCTCGACGGGACTGCTAAATCGCCAAAAATAGGATGGATCGGTGCTTCATTTGTACTAAATGTATGAGCTTTCATTGAGCGGATAGGCTGATGATGAATGAAGTCCAGAGCAGTAACACCATCTGGAAGTCTCTCGTAGCCTATTTCTAGCGGTCTTATGATTTCTAAATTTGTGTCTCCTTCTGGGAGACTATTATCATTCTGTTGCTCTTCATTGGCATCCATAGATTCGTGCTATCAACAAAGTATCAAATATAAATGTGAGATGTTTATAGCATATATTAGTGGCAATAAAAAAAACAAACAGAAGTTAAGTGCATATATCTGGTATTATATTTGGTCAATTGCCTGCCCCACCATACTGTATTCTCTGCATGAGCATTGCCCTCGTAAGGTTTTTGCAGAACACGTCTAATGGTTCTAGTTTAAATCCAGAACAAGTGGAGAGCGACGCCTGCTTCGAGTTTATTATCCAGACAGCAAATATTTAATTCAGTAGATCACAAATGGTATGGAAGGGGCAACTAACTAGTGCCAGCTTTTCAAATATTGATCCATACCCTCAGTGATTGGTACGGACTCTACTGTTATTCAACAGGTAGTCTCTCAGATAAATACTTTCTCCAAACAATCGTCCAAGTTAGCCATAATTGATATTTTATACTTTTACAGAAGAACCAGAGGATAACCGTGGACACCAGTGTAATTCCAAAAAGAAATGGCTAGATTAAATACAGGAAATTCTCCATCACATAACTGTGCCAAAGAAACATGAATAACCTAATACTGAAAAGTCCGCAACGAAGTGGCTGAATTCAATTGAGAAAAATCCATACAAACAATTGTACAATAAACATTCACTTTATTCATTAAAGTAATATTCCAAATAACATCACTGGGACAAGATAATCACGTTAAAAGTTTATCCTTATTAGTTTCCTTTTACCCTCTGGAAGTTCTACGTAAATATACGTAGTATTTAAATTTAGCATAAGACGTTTGTAATGTATATTAGCATATTGTAAGGAATGAGGTTTGCTAGATGCTCAAAAAAGGCAGTCACGCAGGGCCTGTGTAAACTAAGCAGGTTTCCCACGTGCGTTGGGGGGGGGGGCTGAAAACAAGTAAGTACGAATAACTCGCCAAATACTAAAGTTACGAAAAATGCATAGAATAACAATTGCACAACCTCAATAGTTTAACAAGAGTTGTTCTATAACATTTTACGACCACCCCCACCCCTCCTTTAATAAGTTTGGTCCCGTAGAATTTTTTGGTCAGACGTATAGTACCGGAGATATTTAGGATGTTCGAAAATTACCCCCTCTAAGCCACCCCCCTCCCACTGGTACGATTTCAGGCCGGGGTAAATAAAGTAAGAGTAAGTAATAATAATACGCCCCCTTTACAGGTATGTTTCAACCTGTGGGCCTCTCCTGTACAGACACATGCACCACCCACCCACACGCACGCGCGTAATATGTTATCGTGACTCCCCCCCTCTCTTTGGTTCTTGGACTACTAAAATCGATTGAAATAAAAATTATTCTGATCCATTTTAAATTACAGTCCTAGAAGTAGTAAATAGTTTTCAATAAAATTAATACGTCATATTCTGATATATTTCCGTAATTGTTTTTCTTTCCTGTGCGTCTGGAGGTTTCTTTTTGTCTTTTGTATTTATACATTTGATGTTGACGGTTCTATTGTGTTACCAGTAGTTAGATTTGTCTATTGTTAAACATTACGAGGAAAGTCTGCTTAGTTTACGCAGCCTCTGCGTGACGGACTTATTTTTATTTGGATTCTACTGATAGCTCACAAAAAGTAAAGAAAGAAATCAAGCACTACCCTCTGGCTCGTACTCCCTTCATATGAAATCTCTTTCTCTGAGCCTCTTCCTGAACCTGAAATTTGGCCTGCAAAACGAGTAGACTTCCCGGGTGGTGGAATAACACATAGATTACATCGTATCAGATTCTATCTCCTATTCCTTCCTGAGATAAAACGCTAGATAAACAAGATTTGAACTGTACGCTGAAAATGAGAAGTTTGACAATACATTAACCTGAAGTAGAAATAACAAACATAGGAATGGGGTTTTGCTGAAGGCTGAAAACATTTATATATAAATAACCCCACTAATATTTACGTTAGAGGAAAATTTATGAAACTGCTATTATAGCACATTAAAGTGTGAACGAACCTGCTTATATAACGTCTTTGAACCTGTCTAATAAATCATTTGGTATAAAAATATTCTCACTTCTCCAAATCCTCGCTCACCTAGGGTTATATTTCCGCCATTTACGAATTTCATATTTAGTTAAATGTGATATGTTTTTAAGATCGAACTTTCACAGAGCTCTTCACTTTGATTTAGTACTTAGTAGCTTCAAAAAAAAATTTAAGGGAAAATTTAATTACAATCCTCCTTTTTATTATCTTGTATAAAAATACAAACTAAAATAAAACAATATTAATTGGTTATGAGCTTTGGGTTTTGCCCCCCCCCTCAATGATAGATGATTTGCAAACGTCTTATGATTTTAAGGATGAATCAAAAAAAGTTTAATTGTTACCAATTAAGCTATTTTGATCTGTATTATAATTAATTTTTTTTTGTCAATAGTTCAGTTTCTAGCACTTTTTTTGTTCTATTACTAACTGAGTTCGCTATGAGAACATAATATATTATAGCTACTTCATTTTTTAAATTATAACCTCCAATTTACGCAATATCTGTTATTTCTTTTGGTGTTGTAAAAGATATAAAATAGTTTAACTTTCAAAGGGATTTGAGTGGATCTCATAAATTTGGTTATCAGAAAACAGTAGTGTTACCTTCCTAGTATTATAATTTTTGTATAGTAAAAAAATCAATAAATCAAACGTTATATATGAAGTATAGTACAGTGATTTGCTTCTTTAAAATTGAAGACTAAATTGAATGACTTCTCTTGAAAAACTGAACACTGACTCTTCCATCATGCATGATGATGAAAGGTAATATTCTTGATTTCGAATTACAGATAAAGTTTTTAGAGGAAAAAATCAGATTTTGTTTTTAACATAGACTAATTGTTTCTTCAGAGTCTCTGATGAACTGGAAGCTCTACAGGCAATATTAATGGATGAACTAAAAATCAAAACTGATGACAGGTAATCATTTTGACATATTTCACTTGTCATATTTCCACTCATAATATCTCTTATATGGCCTTTCAAAAGTTGTTTTTTTTTTTTGTCGAGATAATATTATAAGTTAATTATAATTGCAGTGGAAAATGTATTGGATTGGAGACTGAAGTTCATCCTTGGACTGCCCTAGACACAGAACAGCAGTATGTTCGTGTTACTCTGCAGGTTTCTTTGCCTACTGGCTATCCTGACGTCAAACCTAGTATTACTTTGTCCAGCCCAAGAGGTCTTGATGAGTCACTTCTGAAGACTATTCAAAAAGAAGTCGCTGACAAGTGCACAGAGAGTTTAGGGCAGCCTGTTATATTTGAAATTATTGAGGTATTACACTCATTTAACATCTATTTATTGTTTGATTCCTAGATAGACACACAGATAGATACCATTACGCTTGGACTTCATTGTAACAAATTATTCTCCTGGGCTGTTCTTCTCAATTCATTTTAAAGCCTACTGTCTCCTTTATATTCAGAAGTTCACAGTTTCTAGTTATACACTTGTCAGTTAGAAAGTGTCCTCCATTGTGAAATTCCCAGAACTGTAAACCATAAATATGATTATACAAATAAAATAATAATATGAATAGTGGTAGGCTGTAGACAAATCAGCAACACTAAATTATTATACTAGAGGTATCAGTTTTGAATCGCAGAACACCAAATTTTATTTAGATATGTGGTACCCCATGGTTAGTGATTGAGCCTCAACTCCTGGTATCTACTCTGTATTGTGAGTCATTTGAGTAGCTGTTTGAATAAAGAAGTAGCTGTCTATATATGACGGATTAAGATTTAGGTTAATGAAATTGACATATTTAGTTATAGGCCTGGCAAAATGCTCCATAAAAATTGGCTTGTTATTGACAATTTTCATATCCTTCTTATTTTGACATGTTTTCATTTGTGGTCTCACAAAACAAACAACAATTTTTTTGAAGGTTTTTATCAGATTATCTCACATTTTGATTGAACAACAATTGGGTTACCTTGTCTTTTATCATTAAATTTGACCTCAATCCAATATTCATTGAAGGTCAACAGACAGTATCAAAATGTACTTGTTAAGTCTTGATGTGATCATTTTGGGACAGATTTTACAATTTATGTTCAACTCCTGAAGAAGCAGCATGAAGAATGTGAAACATCTAGAGTAAAAAATAAATAATTGGGAGGTTTTATGTTTTTTTTTCGGCTCTTGATCCTCTACACGTTTATCTTCAATATGTCTTTTAAGTATATTTTTAAACTTATGTGCTTTCTGATTTAGGGAATAGAAACTACCCATTTAAATGAATTGAACCCATTTTGATGAATTTTCGTAGAGTAAAACATTTTTAGATTATCTACATAAATATGATCTAAGATTTGTTTTTATTTAAATGTTCCGGGGATCCATTTTTGTTGTGTTTCAGCCCATTCTAAGGACAATGTCATCAAAATTTAAATCTTTTCTTTCTGTCTGCCCATTTGTTACTCAATCACTCAAAAGATTTCTGTGGATTTTTATATTTGTGAGTCAACTATTCCAAGTTACATTATATCCTATATGCGAATTCAAATTTTCAACTAAGAATGGGAGTTTACATTAATGTCAAAACACATTTTGTCATAATCTTTGTTAATGTTGACTATCGAAAAATGAAAAGAACAAATTGTGTTTAGAATTATGACTATAGTCCTAAAACGTTATTTACACTTATAAATTTTTACGTCCGAGTTATGGGTCCTAAGGACTTTATTCATGTTCTTTGAAAATGATTTAACCCATAAGACATTTTTGTATATGGATTAGGTAGGCCTATTGTTAAAATGTCTATTTTACCACTCTCAGGAGTGAGGTTCTACTTTGATGATAAAACATAAATTCATCAATATCTTAATATATATTGATTTTATTGGAAAAATTTAAAGATCAAATTCTGTTTATATGTGAACTGTTTATCCGTTTTCCTTTCCTAAAACATTATTTAAATTTATGAATTCCAATATGCGTATTCCAACTTTCGGTTTCTAAATAGAATTTATTAGTGTTTAATGAGAGTACCTGGGTAGAATTATGAAATTTTTATTGTATCTATATTATGGATATGAATATTACCATCATGGGCTATACTTTACTAATATTGACAGGAGCGCAAATGAAAATTTATTTTTCAATTATACTGTGTTATTAAATTTATGAATTAAAAACATTCTGATTTCCAACTCCCAGTCACAAAATAAATTTATCTGTGTCCCATGTGAATGCCTCAAATAGATTGTAAAATTGTATGTGTGTGTGTGTGTGCACATGCATGTGGATGTGTGTGTATACACACACACAACACCCGGTATGATATTCTTTTACAAACACATTGTGACTGATTCGAAAAAATTGTTGTGTCGACTTCATTCAGTTTCTTGAAGATCATAGTTTATGCTTTATGTAACATTGTATGATGAAAACAGGATATTTTAAAGAGGTTTTCATATAACTGATCCCACAATGAGTGAGGCATTACAGTGGTGAATTATATTTATTCCTTTGTAACCAAAAATAAAAAGAGGAATGGATGAACTAAAAAGTGTTGAATATTGTTTTGAATAACAGATAATTGGATATATTTTCGGATTTTTCTCTCTTTTCATGAAGTTGAATCAAATTGTACTCAGTAATTCTCCCAAAGAAATTGAAGAAATCTTATTTTCAATAAATTAAGTTGTTATTTATTCTTGCACCTAATCCTTACTGAGACCAACTAAAGTATTCCAGCCAAAAAAAAAAAAGAAAAAAAGATCTCAACTCAGCTATGTTTATTATCTATTTTTTCAAACTACCAGGCTTTTTGCCCTCCTGAGCATTGACAATGCTAAAAACATGTAAATTTTTGTCTCATTGATAAGGCAATCCAAAATTTTCTTAGATACTAAGAAATAAAAAAAATATCTGAGTTGAGACATTAAGATCCTGTTTTTTTTTTGGCTGAAGTTGTTATTTATTTTATAGATGCAGTTTATGCTATTAAATGATTACTTGGGACAAGTTGTCTATAGGTTACCACCCATTTCTATAGAGTGCGACTAAGGTAGACTAAATTAATTTCTATTCACCATTCAGGAATCAGACCCATGACTCTTCAACAAATTTATTATGGTTAATGTTCTAACTCCATTCAGTAAATTAATTTTATAATTAAGTTACCTTATTAGAATCAATATAATAAATAAATTCAACTGTATTTTGCAGATCGTAAAAGAAAGGTTAACTGCTAGCAATATGCCATCTGTTCCTTGCTGCATATGCTTATATGGTTTTAGAGATGGTGATCAGTTTACTAAAACACATTGTTATCACTATTTTCATTCCACTTGCCTGGCTGGGCATTTGATTGCTTCTGAAAATACATTTCGGGAAGAGCAGGATAAACTTCCACCTTGGCAACGAACTGAATCATTTCAGGTATATCAATTACTTAAACTCATTTTATAATTAAAACAAATATAAATTTTGGCTTAGTTTCATTTTTTAAATCTATCAATAACAGATAATGAACAAAACAAATGAGAATGTAACTTGTTTATTCATTACGAATTTTTATGATAGAAAAATATATAAATTTTTATTGTATTAAAAATAAAATAATCCAAATGATTGCTATTTTTCTAAAACTGATCAAAACTCAGTAGCAGACTAAGTAAAAATATGTTTCGTGAGTGGAAGGTGCCTGAAACATTGTATTACAAATGAAATATATAATATTGAATGGTTTTAACTGATGTATGACATATTTGGACCTCGGGAAACATAATAAGAGTACAGCAGAATCAACAAATAAATTTTCTCTTCAAGAAATTTCGCTATTGGTGATCAGCTAACTGTATACTATTTACTTCCTTCTCTAAAAGGAGTAGTAGAGCCCAATATATAAGTCAAATGTCAATATTTTATTTTTTATTAAAAAATGCACATCTCTATTGATTCTATCTGTGATTTATTTGTCTTTTCCTTTATCAACTACAGCACAAATTCAATATTTAAACATTTTATGTTAGAAGTCAAGGTCATTGATGGCCGAAATTGGAACAAGAAGGGTTTTAGAGGAGTAAATTTATAACATGTTACGTCTCAAATAAAAAAATAATATAATCAATTTTCTTGTTAAACTAAAGGCCTATTATCATTCTATAAATGTTCTACTTACTCCAAAATAAAGTAAGTTTGTTTCTCAACTTAGAATGCCAAACCAAAACATGTAAGTTCTACTTTTCCTCTGTGATAGATAATTACCTATACACCTATATAGCTGGAGAATATGGTAGGTGGGGTAGGACCTCCCATTTAGTTGTTTCAATGTAAGTTTTGCGATGTGCAAATGATCATTGTCATAGAGAGAAATGATTTTGTTGGGTCTATTACAATATTTTGGTCATTCGATCCATCCACTAAAATTTGATGGCTTTGACAGCACTTCATGTTAAAGTAATCAATAAGAACTTTCCATAAAATCACTTTATCTGGTACAAAGTTAGACATATTTGACAAAATAAAATGATTAGTTATTTATGCTTAACCATATGTCTTACACTAAAACAAAGCCCAATGACTGTAGGATTACGCGGAAAAGGAGTCATGTCATCAATTGGAAAATCCCACTAGTAGTGCTATTGATGGGAAACTTTTATGAACTATTTCAAGTATCCATTACATTTAATCAATGAACATTTTGTGTCTGTATAAAAAGGAAGTTGTTTCCCTGAATGCCCCAAAAATAGTTTAATCTCATTAATAGTTAAAGTCCATTAGATTTACAGAAATCAATATAATTCAGTGTTTATGTTCCTAATATATGGCGTTTCAATATAGGCTGTCTGCCCAGTTTGCCGTGCACATATTTGCTATGATGTAGATGCATTGAAATCAGCCCTTCCACCAAGAGAACTTGAAGAAGCACCTGTATTCCAACCGACTCCTGAACTTCGTAGGCTTCAAGAATCTATGTCTAAGCTATATCTTAAACAAAGGTCCAAAGGAGGAATCATTCAGCCATCAAACAAAACACTTCTTCTCTCTGTAAGTTTCATGAGACATGTGTTTATGGATTAATTTAATGTTAATACTAACTTATAAGAATTTAGAAATTGAGACAAAATTTTATTTTCTTATTTTTACATCCCCTTTTCCTCCAGTAGCTGAAAAAAATTGTGGAGGCAATACAGCTTTTTTAAATTAAAAACAAATAAAATATAACTTTCCTACAATAACTTGTTACATATGTGGATAGGAGCTTTGAGTAACTCTAAGCATTAGAGAACAGATCGTATTTAACTTGCATCATGATTTGAATAGCCTCAATTAAATGGAAATTCATTTGAAACATTTGCCATTTAATATATTTAGAATAAGATAATCTGAATAATAAAATTTGGCCTAAATCTTAACTAAATGATGCTGATGAAGCATTGACTTTAATCTCACATGGTAAACCTAGAGTGGCGACCTCGATTCACGCCTGGGCAATAGGAATTTATTTAGTGACGGGATTCATTAAATAAAATCCATAGTCCCACTCTAGATAGAAAAGGGTGGTAACCTGTAGATAACCTGACCCAATTAGCCTTAGTTGCAAAAAGTGGACGTTAATAAATAATAATAATAATTAACTAAATATTAAATAACATATGAGGAGGCAAGATATGATGTTCTCATCTAATAATCCAGTAGTTTTGCACACTTATTTTGAAATAATGAAATTTGTATTATATATTTTCTTACCATGAATAGAAATTTTTACTTTTATTAAAAGACTTATTTCATTTTTCAGGAAGAAAGCAATGGTGAGGGTACAAACAGATGACAAGACTACAGATATTTTGCTGAGAATTCAAGAAAAATTTGAGTGAGGTTTTGCCATAATTATTCATTTCCATTGCAGTGCTTTCCTTCGTAACTTTTGCAGCTTGTGCTTCTGCACAATAGAAATATGTTCGTATGAAGTTGTTCCTTAGTAATTTAACTGAATTACCTTTAATATGTCTTAAAAAATAATAGGGAATTTCAAGATGTCTAATAACAATGATATTTAAAGTAAATTGTATATGTATTCTTTGCGGAGTATTCCTGAAGTTAAATCGTTGACTTAATGTAATACTTCGGTTTTCCAACTTCATAATTCACTTTAGAACTTGATAATTTATTAAATTATATATTTCATGTATCTAGTTTTCAACTAAAAAACTTTGAATGGAACTTTGATCTGTTTTTGTAGTTTTCTCTTGTGTTATTTGAAAAGCTCACAGATGTTGCAGAGAGAGTGTGGTTAGTTTAAAATTACTTTGTTCTTTTAAATGAACCATGAATTTATAAATAATACATCACAGTATATAGTGATCAAAGAAAAAACTTCTGTATATTCTAGAGAACCAAAAAATTCTTTTTAGATCTAATTCTTGATCATACTCGAAAACAATGAAAAATGAATCTGCTTAAGTTTGCTTTATTTTTATTGGATAAGCCTAATTTTCATTTCAATGATTTTCAGTATTTGTACATATGAAGATGTTGATCAAATTGCATATAGTTATATTCATGTAGTCATCCTTCATATATGATGAAAGGATTGATTGTTAATAATTCCTACATGTAATATAAATGATATACAGCTTATGATCTCATCACACATATGAAATTTCCTTTTTTAGTGATATCAGACAACTATCTAGTAATAGTCTATTATCCTCCAAAAGTGTTAAATGAATTTTAGAGTATTTCTATGATGTAATCATTAGAACCAACACTGCCATGATGTTTGAGAAGACAATAGTAAGCTTAAACTTTATTCTTGTAACAAGCAGCTTCAGGACAAGTGATTGAAAGTATGCTGTGATTTCAACATAATTATTGTGGAAAAAAATGCATAATCTTAACAGAACAACTTGTTTCTTGACAAATTCCTCTTTACAATATATTATTAACATAAGTGGCATGTAGGGCATGGGTTTTTTTCAATATTGCTCAGCCCTTGTTACAAAGCCACTACTGTTACTCCTAGCCACCTTGTTTCTCTGTTTTCGATGCCTTTGAATTTTTTTTAAATACTATTAATCTGGGCTTTAAAATTTTGCCTATCTTGTTTTTGACCCATCATTATTAAAATATTTTTTACCATGTTCTAATTTTTCCGTAGCTCTATATATATTTGTGTGTGTGTGTGTGTGTACTATAATAATAAAATATGAGAACATGTAGATTGTTTTATTTCTCAGTATTGCGTATTTTCATGGTAGTGGATATTAAAAAAAAAAATCTGGTGTCGACACCAACAGACTTCTTGTACTCCTGTTTTAAACAAATTGTATGTCATACTTGATTTAAAATTATTTCATTTGAAAGTCAATTACGAAATCTCCATTCTGATGCATTTAATGATAAAATGCTATAAAACATATTTTATAAATCTTTTCATGATACACAAAAAAGGCCCTGTACTAATTTGTTGTATTTCTAATATGTGTAGATTAGTTTACAATTTTAGCAGATTTCTCTTAAGGGAAATCAACTATTCAGGCCGTACTCATGACGTGATTTTTGAAATTTTTCCTCAAATAGCTGTCGATCGTACCTAGGAGGTGACAAAAATGAAGTCCGTTCAAAACTGTCCTTGTGTGTATGTATATATATATATGTCTGTTACCGCTCTAGCAGTTCCAATTATTGTTGAATTATTACCAAACTCGATATTTAATCGTTTTATGTAAAAAGAAAGATCAAGTTTGTTAACGGCTGAAATCGGACCAGGGGTACTATATATATATATATATATATATATATATATATATATATATATATGTATTAAATAGTTTTCAATCAGATTAATACGTTATATTCAGATATATTACAGTAGTTGTTTTCTTTCCGGTAGACGACAGAACTGTTTGTTTACTTTTCAGATGCTTTCCGTCGGGAGGTTTCTTATTATCATTTGTATTTATTCACTTAATATTCACGACGGTGTTGTGTTACCGGTATGTAGATTTACCTATTGTGGTTGAGATCTGAAAATCAAAAATGGTTATGACTACATTACTTTCTTAACTTTGCACAAGGGCGTAAAATATTTGTGAAAATTAGCCCATAGAATTGTTGTAGAGTTTTTTTTTCTAATGTCATTCTCTATTAAGATAAATTAAAAAATAATTTAATACTTGAATTATCATTTGTTAACCATTTGTTAAAATTATGAAGTTGTGTAAAAGGAGTAGAAAGCTTACTGAGTATGGAAGTTTTCTCTTAGAGAGAGATAATAGTTTGTTTATAATAAAATATTAGAAATATATAAGACAGTGCAATTACTGATTGAACTATACAGAAGGATGCTTGAAATTATACTACTTAAAACAACATAACAACTTTAAAAAATAATATACAGAAGTCTTTTTCTTACCATGTACATTATTGTATAGATATTAGATTTTTTAAAAATGTTTTTAGATATTTATATTGATTTCTTAAATTAAATGGGAAGAATTTTTCTTAGTAGTTACCATATTTTTTTTTATTCTTCCTGTAAACTGTGATTATTCAGTGTTTAATATGTTTTATTTTCTTTTATATTTTTTATTATTAAGTGGTGGAATATATTTATGAAATACTGTGCACTTAAAGAGATGTACATACTTCCAAGTATCATTAAAATTCTTTACTAAAGCAATTTCAATTCAAATTATTATTTTATGCAGGCCTTAACATAGCAGTGTCCTTTGAAACTAACTATGCAATCTATTGAATTAAGATAGATGTTAATTTATAATCAGTGTTGAAATTCTTTCTATAAGAGCCAGTAAAAATATTAATTGCTTGCCAATTCTTTCTGTTGGCGTTGTCAAATCATACTTCAAGCTCATATCGGTAGATAAATAGATATCCTCTGTCAATTTTTGAAACACAAATTTCATATTGAAAAAAAATAATTTGACATTTATAGTACTTAAGTTGGGTTTTCTAGAAGGTGGAAGTGAAATGTATTGCACATTGAGTAAAAACAGCCAAACTACTAAAATCAAAATTTATTAAAAGCGACAGCTATATATATTCGTCATAGAGCATCATCTTCAGTCCCCTTACGTCTTGGATGTTGACCTGAAGGGCCCCTGGGAGTTTGCCCTTATTTAGTCAATCTGCATTATTTATAGTGCATTTTTCGATTACATAAACCCGTAAATATTAGGTAAGAAATTAGAATTGTATGGATCCTAGCAAAAACAGTTGTGATGTCATTTTTCTATAATAAAGATTTGTTTATAGGTTTTTGAAGAGTTTTAATATGTCTTCCTCTATTTTTACAAATACTTGAGATATGCAGGAAATTTATCTCAAACATCTGTAAAAATCTTGGGAAGAAATGTATAATACATACAGAAACATAAAAATATACAAATAAATCGTAATTTCTAATCGCATGAAGTCATGTCTTTAGGTTTCATGTGATTTTTCCTTTCCTTGATTTCTCAAGATCCATTCGTAAAATAAGACTCGTAAATTGATTTATTTCATTATAATGTTTAATAATGAATTTTGACAGAGACAGCACATTGGCACCTGCGGATCATCTGTGCAGTTATTATCAGGATTTAGTGTGATATTGATAAACAGGTCTAGGCAATGCTGTTGGCCCCTGGGATGAACTAATGAGAGTTAAAAAGTGCACACTTTCATTTACCTCTTGTTTCAGTTGGTTCGTACATTGATTATAATAAATATATTAAAAAAATGTTTTTTATTGTATGTACTTTATGCTATTTAGGCTGGGGTATCTATTGATTACCACCCTCTTCTAGACAGAGATTTTAATAGAAGCCAAAAGTCCACCTTAACAATAGGAACTTATTTAGAGACAAACATGATAATTAATATCCTTAGTCCCACTCTAGCATAAAATGCTGGTAACCTGTAGATAACCCATTCTAATTAGCTATAGTAGTACAAAATTTACATTAATAAATGACAATTTCTATTACCCGGATGAAATAAAAACCACAACTCTAGGTTTACTGAGAGCCTTAAGACTTAAAACTTATAGCAATTCATTGAGCATCAAATGATTGTAAAGCAAATAACATTTTTACAGGGATATAAATCTTCTATAAACATTATGATGTCCAAATGTTAATTACTTACAGAAGAATGTGAATATAATTTTCATATGAAAAAGAAGCTCATATGTTTTTCTGAATAAACTAAAATCCTTGGCAAAGCAGCACATTCAAAGACAAGGTTTGCACAACTTTGCAGATTGTTGTAGTTTAAGATAGTTACTGACTGTATCATATAAAATTGTTCAATTTGAACTGCAATAATGGGAGTTATTCAATTTCTAATACAATTCTCTGGTCTTCTGTGTAATATATTTTATTATGTTCTATTAACAAAACTTCTGACCTTATACATGATCTAATTCAATATTATTTTACTTTTGGGGTGCTAATAAACAACAACATAATCCAATATCATTTTTGTTTATGTAAACCAAAATGCCACAGGAGTATTGAAAATTTATAATGAAGAATAATAAATGTTTGTATTGAACATTAATAATAACTATTATAATTATTAATTTTTTTATATTGTTTAATATTAACTGTTTCTGTTTCATTTTAACTTACTATTTATTCCTGGAAATTCTTTAAACTATTCTATGGAAGGGATAATTCCATACAAACCAAAACTATTGTTAGTATTACTCTATAATATGGAACTTAAAATATTTATTTAAAAAATAATAGTGGTTATGATGCTATAACAAAAACAAATTTAGAACAAGTCTAACAGGGGTAGGGTAGTTGCGAGGAAACTTACTGCTTAGAGATATAAAATATATATATATATAATACGGTTGTTTTCTTCAAACATTATTAACCGTTTATAACTCCCTAAGTTCAAATGAAAATTAAGCTACATCTGAAAAGTTAAAAAATTTGAAGAAACAGGGAGAGACTAAATTTTGATATGGAAATTTGTGTCTCGGGGGGGGGGGGGGTATGGGTTCTAACTATGAGTGATAATTATGATCTATATTTCAATTTCTAGTCATTATTTACAACTTTTAGCCAGGTTTAATGACTTTAAGCAATTGTTAACTCTAATATATGTTCTCTTTGAACAATACTAAGAAAAAGAATAGACCAATTTAAATAATTGAATCAATTCTGTCACTTGAGATTGAAATTGGATGTAAGGCAACACCTGTTTTTTTAAACCATTCGTAGACATCTTACAATAAATAGAATCAACAAATGGTATGCGGTTGAAAAGATAGCCAAAGGCTATTTTCCAATCTTTATAGTGGAGGAGGTATGCCAAATAGAAAAGTAGACTTGTTTGAACATTTTTCAGTTTCATAAAATAAGGTTTTTCAGGAACATATCCTAATAAACCTTTAACCATGTTTTATATATATTTAACTTTATTTTTAATGGTTATTAATTACATATGGTTCATGTACATAACAATTAATGGTGGCAAAACTGTTTTTTATTATATCCCCTAAAAACATTTTGGAGTGCTAGTTGTTCCCTTCTCATTTTTAGCAGATTTCCCTTAAGGAAATCAGCTATTGAGATCGTACTTGACGCACTTTTTGAAAAGTTTCTTCGAATGTCCGCAATCCTACACAGGAGATGATGAAAATGAGGTCTGTTCAAAATTATGTGTGTGTGTGTGTGTGTGTGTGTGTGTATATATATATATATATATATATATATATATATATATATATATATATAACGCTCGAGCGCTCTCTATTTGTGTTTGATAGTGACCCACTCGATATTTAATCATTTTTTGTCAAAAGAAAGATCAAGTTCATTAATGGCTGAAATCAGACCATTGGGAGAGAGGGTTTAGAGGGGGGGATTTTTGAAAATTTGACATACCTCCGTTACTATACGTCGATCGAAAAATTGTATGTATAGAGCTAATCTTATTGCAAATTAAATTTACTATAAATACTATTATTTTTTTTCCCCTCTATTTTGAATATTAATCGAGATATTTGCATTTTTAAGTTTTCAGCCTTCAGCAAACTCCCATTTCTACTCATATTACATAAACAATACTCTGTTATGTAATAAACCACATTATTCGAATTCAAAATACCAGATATTGTTCTCATTGAAATTTTACTTTTTGAGATAAATGCAAATACGTGGTACCGTGGGAAATCTGCTTAGTATACGCAGCTCCTGCGTGACGAACTTTTTTCTAACCAAAATATTCAATTTGTAAATTTATGGGCAATTTTTGTACATTTATTAAGAATTTCAACTATCATTTTTCAAAAAAAAAATATTTGTAAGATGTTTTCCTTTTTATCATTTCTCAGCTCTGCATGGCTATATCTATAAGAAAGATACTGGATGGCCTTAACCATTGCCTACCAAATTTTTCTAATCTGACCAGGGCATTTATAAATGTAATCTTTTTTTTAATTGTTTAAAGTTAAATCCTACATATTATTCTCATCAACCATTTACAAATCATAGCTAGATGCCCAAATACAAAGAAAGGTTACACTAGTTAGTTCAAATACTATACTATGTTTTGTATTTACTAAATGTAAGAAGTGAACTTCATAATGCAATTCCAGTTTCTTTTTAAACCTAGCGTGTACGTAAGCAATCATTGCTGCCTTTATTGTTGCCTGAGAATATTCATGTAAGGTCTGTTGACATTCCATCTAAATATATTTGTTTTATCTTTAATTACTTGAATCACGATTGTATTTTCAAAATGTGTATGTAATGATCTAATGTAAAAGCATTGTAAACATGTTTTTATTTTGAACTAATCAAACAATTTTTTTATATTATTGTTTTGATTGCATTTTCAAATTTTGTATGTATTAATCTAATGTAATAGCATTGTAAACATTTTTTTTATTTAGAACTAATCAAACAAGTTTTTGTTATTATTATTTTGTTTTGGAATTCCCAATTAAGTATTTCTTGTTTCTGAATGAGAAATGAGATTTTTTTTTTTGTAATGTATGTAAAGTATAAATTGGTAAATGTAAAAATTGTTAATATAAGTTTTCAAACTAAAAACCTGAAAACACTTATAATTGTTTGTAAAGTATCAATTTATTAATTAGAATTATTTCTCAATTTCTAGTCAGCATAAAGCAACATTTATTAACCTATTATGTGCAAATAGTCAAATAAAGTTTTAAAAACATTATTTCTTCAGTTTTTATATGATTAAAATTCATTATACACCCATGAAATCTGAAAGTTGTAGATTATGCAAAAATCACTTTTCCATGTTTCTGTTTATTGTGAAGAGTGTTTCTATTTAATATTGGACTTTAACTAGAACGATATAAACTTTGCATTAAATACAAAAATGTAAACATAGAGCTCTTCATTAATCTTTCTGATTATTAGTTACATTAAAAATGTAATTAGTAACTCTTTGAACAATAACAGCTAACTTATACATTCCACTTTTTAATCTCCTATATTGCAAAGTGCATGTGAATTGCATGAATAGATTCTAGATAGAGAAGCTGAGGCGAACAAGCACCAGCTGTTAAGGTGAAAAGAGAGGGACACATTGGTGACCTTTTCAAATAGAGTATCGAAACTCAATGAACCTTATTTGACCCATGTTTACGCAACACTGTAAATAGCCTGGATTATAAATAATGAGTAAACTTACACTATTACAGCTCCATGGTGCATAATATATATATATATATATATATATATATATATATATATATATATATATATATATAAAATAGTAACCTCTGTCTGTACATTGATTTTTTTCTCAAAATTTCACGATAACTTTTCGTTTCACATGCCATAGACACCATAACTGCAATTTGTTTCTTTGGTGTTTGTTTATTACCTTTTCACGCATAAACGGCTGAACCAAATTTTATGAAACTTGGTATGTATATTACTACTAACTCAACTTAGACTTTAGGCTATATTAATTTTCTCTGAGACGAACAGGAGTGGGGGTTATAAGAGAGGCCTGAAATTAAAAATAGTGATATTTTGTTTCCTATTGTTTTTTTGGCAAATATGCACATAACAAAAGTTGTTTATTTTGTTATTTAGAGTAACTTTTGTCGTATACGGAAGTATAAACGAGATATAAGCTAAAACCTATAGTGGGAGTCAACAATTTATTCGGCACAAAAGACTCAACCAAACTAAACAAAACTCGATATGTGTATTAGCACTAACTCCTACATGATAATAAGCTCTACCAACACTTCTAGGGGCGAGCAGGAGTGGGGGTTGTAAGGGAGACCTGAAATTAAAAATAGCGATATTTCGTTTCCTTTTGATTTTTTTGCAGATATGCAGGTGACAAAAGTTGTTTATTCTGTTATTTAGAGTAACTTTTGTTTTATAACAAAGTATAAACGAGATATACACTAAAAACTAAAGCGGGAGCCAACTATTTTATTGGGCACTAACGATTGAACCGAACTTAACAATACTCGGTATGTCAATTAGCATTAATTCTCCCAAGATCATAAGTTATATTAAAATTTTTAGGTTCAAACGGGAGTGGGGTTTATAAAGGAGACCTGAAATAAAAATTCGCGATATTTCATCTTCTATATGTTTCTCGGCAATCGTGCACATAACAAAAGCTGTTTACTTTTTTAATTAGATTAACTTTTGTATTATAATTTTTTTTTTAAATAAGGTATGAATCAAGTAATTTGCGTAGAAATATTGATATGCTCAACAATTCATACCTCACCTAGATAAGTTAATTCAAATCCATGTTAAAATTTTATCCTTAATAATTCAAAACTGTTATTTTTTAACGCCAGTAACAGTTTGCACCAAATAAAGTATACTGCCCCCCCCCCTTCTCTTATCTCAAACATTAAGTCATGAGAAACGCCGGTTTTCTCTAAGTGTATTTAATTAAAACGTGAAAAATACTTGAAACAGTTTTAGAATTGTGAAGATGCTGTAATCTGATTTGTTAATATAATTGAATGTATTACAGTATAGATATCCTAAATGCATTGCAGGTTGGCAGCACTGAGCATAGGGAGGTGTCGAGCTACTTCCTTTGTTCTATCAATTCGGCCGCTTCCCGGCCGACCTCATATTGTTTTTTTTTTATGTTAAATGATGCTTATAGCAATGTATTGTTATTCTCAGGAATCTGAATTTCTTCTAATTATCATAAATAAATAATTTACAAGGATGAACCCCCCCCAGGTTACCCCAGGGATTACCCAGGTATTTCTGGTATTTATTAACTCTGCTCCGTTAATGTATTATGATATACTTTACTGAAAACCAATATGAATACACAATTTACAATCGAGACTTATGAATGAGTATTTTAATAGCGGCTATGACGTACCTAAAACAGCTGTCACCGAATGAATGAAGGGAAAGGAGCATTTATTCATACGTGGTTTGGATGATAGAATACTTTTTACGATTATGAATTATATGGCCCATTATGTTATAAAAAAAACTACATGCATAGGACACGGGAAATATAAAAATATTGAGGACAGTGAAGTCTTAAATAACAAATAATATTATTAACAAATCCACAGCAACGACGGGTATAAATTGTAAACAGTGGGATGGGGAAATTTCAAAATATTGTGGAAAGTAAAGCCTTGCCAAAAAAATACTATCTTCATTCAGCCTCAAATGAATTCCCGGGCGAAGCCGGGTACCTTAGCTAGTAATAAATATATAAGGAATATGTCCTTAGCTAGTAATAAATATATAAGGAATATGTATCACAAAATCCTTAGTATTATAAAGGTACAGATAAAAAACATAGTGTAATAATATCCAAAAGCCAATCTGAAGTTATCACATTGAAATAAATTAGGTTAAAAGAGAAAGTGTTTATAAAAACTACTACTAGTACATTAGATAATTGTCTTTATTAAAGCCATAAAAAAAGGTAACAAAAATTAAAATAATAATAACTTGAATTATGACTTAAGGTCACTGTCATAAGGGCTGAAGTAATGTAAGTGCTGAGCCAACTAAATGCAATGAGCCAGTAATAAGAATACTCTTGAGACTTCCATTTGAGTGCGAAGCTATTGTAAGTGCTTCAGATACAGTGGCAACAGCAGTTCCTCTTTTACCCATTGAGAGCCAGACCTTGAGATGCTCCTGCGCTTTATGAAGGTTTTCTTCAATGGTAACACCTGATTCAACTAAATCTGAAAATAAAATGTTCAAATTTGGGAACATTTCTAAAAGAATATTTAACTTGTACTCCTTCCAGGGGAGATTTTAAAAATCCTCACATACTAGAGAAAGAAATTTAAATACCCAACACCTGGCAAAAAAATTGTGATATTTGTCTAAAATAAAGATTTATTTATAAGTTTTTGAAAAGTTTGAAATTTTTCTGCAGGAAATATGTCTCAAACATCTGTAAAAAAACTTGGAATAAATATGAAGAAAACAAAACAAAAATATGTAAATAAATCCTAATTTCTAGTCACATAAAGTAATGTCTTAGCATGCATTCTTGTGATTTAATTTCCCTTCCTTTATTCCTCAAAGTCCATTCAAAAATAAGACTAAAGTAAATTGATTTCTTTCATTATAATGTTTATTAATGAATTTTGACAGAGGTTACACATTAGCACCTGTGGAAGTTACACATTTAACATGTTAGATGTAAACAAATCAGAACAAGTTACAAAACAGTTTCCCATGTGTATTTTCCAGAATGGTAGATGAGGACAGTAATATAGAATTGTAGTTTTAATTCTTTATATGTAACAATATTGACAATATCTTCTAAATTACAGTCTACAACTTTTATTGAGAGTATTGATTACATTTCACAAATATGGGTGCTACCATATGTGACAATTGACTTCATAATGCAGTTCTATTAACTATCAGAAGTCACTATCCAAATAATATATAAAATAATAAGGAAAGCTAATTTCTAGATATATGAACTGCATATTGATTGTAGATCGGCTAAATATGTTCTGGTAAGCTAAATGTGTTCTTTAGTTCATATGATTATTTTATATTATAGAGGCCTTACTGGCCTGGGGGATAAGAGCCCTGAGAAAGATATTTGGACCTGTGAAAGAACAGCACAGGTGGTGAATCAGAAGTCAAGCCAAACTGTTAGAGCTGCATGGAGAGCCTGATATCGTCTTATGATATTAATAAAAACAAATTGCTCTGGTTAAGGTATGTTGAGAGGACGAAGCCTAGCAGGGTACCTAAGAATATGGTGAATGGTACAACAGGTAGAGTGAGGAAAAAGGAAACGCCAAAGCAATTGTGGCTGGATGACCTGAAAGTGGACTTACAGAAGCTGGGCCTCCAGAATTGGAGGATCCTTGCTGCAGACACAGAAAGGTTTAAGATAGTTGCAGAGCCACAGCTCCTTTATAATTTTGTTTAAACCTAGTTAAAATAACATTTTGCCATTTGAAATTTCCTGGTTTCAAATTCAATACAACATTTAGAGGTAAACACATTTTCAAATGTGAATAGTTGGTTGACTGACTATAACCCCGATTGTTATGGTAGGAAATTATGCATTATTGCCCCAAGTGTTTTTAATATTATTAAATCAACCTCTATCTTTTTATGAAGAAAGGATGAAATTAACTATAAAATTAACAGAGGACAATAGACTTTAGACTTTATGTTCGTATTTGTTACATGCATCACAATTAGTAAACACAACACTCACCCGCAGGGAGATCATCATGTTTTTCTGAAATACTGTTAGAACAAAATATGACTTCTGAAAATGAACATTCCCTCAACACTTCCAAAAGTGGACCCACATTTCGGCCACCAGTAACATTGAAAATCAATATTCTTGTTGATTCTCTGCAACAAAAAGATTCTATGTGAATAAACAGAAAAAAATAAGCTAAAATGCTCTAAAATCAATACTTACAAATAATCCATGCAGTTTATAATTTCTGGTTCAGGTACATAAAATTATTAAATAACAATAATTTCAAATAATGAGTATTAATCAAAATTTAATAATAGGTTTCTAGTAAATTAACTGCGTTTTGTGCTTAACACCTTCACTGCGGAGCCTCGCAGCATATCCGAGGTCCTGAGTCACTCCCTGGTGCGGGCCTTGCATACGTTGCGAGGAGCGTCGCCCTGCCCTCCATTCGTTCTAGAGACCTGAAGGTTGTAGTGGGGAGAACCTCCACACTCACAAGCATTCAGTAGTGTTCTGACCACCGTCTGGCCAAGTCGTTTGCAGTTTCAAAAATTGTTGCGGTTATTATTTTTTTATGGGCCAACTTGTCTCTCCATCAGAGGCTCATTATTGGAGGTCCATATTCCCCTATAGTACCCCTGCTTTCCCTTCAATGATGTCACGAGACACGTTTCTCCGTATACTGAGAAGCCTGCATTTCGTCACAGAACCACAAGACCCGAACGTTGAGCATGATCCGCTGTATAAAATTCGGCCTCTGTTAAATTTTGTTGTTGAGAGGATGAAAGAGATATACTACCCCTTCAAAGAATTAGGTTTGGACGAGTCCATGATGCTTTGGAGGGGTAGGCTATTCTTTCGCCAGTATATCGCTAATAAGCGCCACAAATATGGAATAAAGATATATATGTTGACTCAACCTGACGGTCTTGTGCTGAAGACGTTAGTCTACTCTGGGCGAAGGGATCCACAAGTTGGAGGGAAAGGACACTCGTATAAAGTTGTCAGACATTTGGTTGATGGCTATCTCGGCCACGGCCATGCCATTTACGCTGACAACTTTTATACGTTTGTCCCCATGGCCCACGAGCTTCTGGATCAGGGTACCTATCTTACTGGTACTCTGAGAAAGACTCGGAAGGGCAACCCAGCTGATATAGTGGGGGCTAAGCTCAAAAAAGGAGAGATAAAAGAGAAATTTACTGAGAAGGGTGTGTCCGTTTTCAAATGGCGCCATAAACGAGATGTCATTATTATTTCATCGGAGTTTGATGCCCAGATAAAGGCGGTCACGAGCAGGGGAAAGGCCGTCGAGAAGCCCGAGGCAATTATTAATTATAATAAATATATGGGCGGTATTGACAGGTCCGATTTATGATTTCATAACCAATTACGAAATAAAGAAATTGGCCATTACTAAACGAAAGTTTCTGTTCAGGTGGTGTATTTTCAGCTATATAAGTTCATTTTGGATCAATATGATTTTCATATAGATCAATTCCATTATTATGTATACTTTATATGCATTTGTAACCTAATAATCGTATTTCTTTCTCCCTACGCAACGTATGCAATGTCCGCACACGACAGTGAACTAGGTAGGGAAATACACACAAAATATTCTGTCTTGAGGGTTTGCCTACCTAATTCACTGCCGTGTGCGGACCTCGCATACATTGCGAGGTTAACAAAAATACGATTATCGTTGTTAAAAATGCTTAAAAATGACCACAAATAGGTTTTTACTTAGTTTGAACAACTTTAAAACAGAAAACAACAACAAAAAAAATTCGTTTTTTGGAAGTGATTTGCGGTTCGGGCATCCGCAGCGAAAGTGTTAACAAGCTAATAAATTTCAGTCAATTAAAGTTCAGAGGTGGAAGGTGAATCTATCAAACATTTCATTATTATACATAAACATCAAATTCGGTTGACACTGTGTAAATAGGCCATAATACTTACAAAATGTTTCGAGGGCATTTATATGTGGCTGGCACTTGAATTTAACCTAAAATACATTATGAGCACACACATTCGATGAATGTCATTTCAATTTTAATTTCAGTCTTTGAGCTATTATAAAATATCCAGCACGTACTCTGGTCAGAGCAGTTGGACAACAAAACATGGTGTAGGTATTTGTTTTTGTACAAGGTATGAAGTTTATGTATACATTATACATTTATGTTATTCATGTATTATTATAAAGAAATAAATCAAAATAGAAATATCATTTATGTTTTTAGTTCATGAAAAAATTAAATATCATCAACGTGACAATTGCCAATTAGAATTGTGTGCGGGCAATGGAATTTTATTTAGTGAGGAACTCTCTTAATGAAAAACTCAGTCTCACCTGGGTGAAGGGATTTAGCCAGTATAAAACCTGTCATGATTAGTCATAATACCCACAAATGTCCTATTGGAAAAACCTTTCTCCATAAAATGCTGAAGGTAAAATGTTGACCACTGACCTGTCAATACTGGTCAGTTTAGCTATCAAATGTATAGGTATATTTAAGTACAGTACAGTGAGCAACCAATACTGCGATAAGAGTTTTATTAGTTACAATGTTGATCTTGTCCTCATTATATATGTAGTATGTTTGTGGACTTCCTGTAGGGAATAAGCAGTGGCAGTAAGTCACATGGAATGCCTGGGACTACAATAAATATTTTATTTTGAAGCCCCTAGTCACCAAAAACTGTATTCATTGAAATTTGTATTGGGTGTGTGTACACACAAGTGGATGCAGACAATTATTGCCTGTCTGAATTGATATAAAGAGTGGAAAGACTTGGGTTAAAATCTCAGCTGAATCTAACAAAATTGTCTACAAATATAAAAAAATTAATTGGCGGAATACTGCTGCCATCAAAATTATAAAGATAAAAGAGCCAGTTTATAATGAGGTACTTACTTTGGAGCTGTTTTATCAAACCAATCCTTAGCAACTCTCATAGATTCAATAGTGTGAGCACCATCAAGATAGACAGTGCAATCCTTATGATGAACTATTTGGCAACGGCCAGCAATCTGACATTTGCTGACAGCCCTTTTTTCTCTCTCACTAATCTGGAGTGGATCATATGACACATCTAAATCAATGAGAAAATAAATAAATTGATTTAAAATTTAAAAAAAAAAAACCTCAAAACACTATTTAATAAATTAATTTCATGAGAATAATGGAATTTCATTTTATATAAGACATGAATCGTCTACTCGTATTTACTAAAGGTAATAACACAGATTTTCAAAAACCTCTCATAAAATTAACACATAAGGCTGACTACATCTTAAGATGTAGTACCTGTCTAGTCCCAGTGCCTGAAATGTTATAGCACGACTTTGCCGCCAATCTGCTCTCACAGCCTAGGCGTGTGAGCTAGCCATTATTTTGTCAGTTAGCCCTCTGCTGAATTCATAAAGGTACTAAAAGTGCAATCCATTTTCCATTAGGACAATTAAAAGACTGTAGGCTATTAGGGAGGTTTATTTTCATTTTGTTACCTAAATTAATTTTTTCACATGTAAGCAAATGCTGCCAAAGTGGCAGAAGAAAAAAAAAACGAATTTTCTTTAAAAAAGGAAAGTTGGTTTCTTTTTCAGAAATCAATATATTTATTTTATTCATTATGTATAATTTCGTTTTGTTTTCTATATAAAATATTGAAAGTTACAATAATTACATAATGAATGTGGATTTTGAAAATATCTTTATTTTCTTTGATTGCTTCAAGTTAAGTAGTGTTGTTTGCTATTTTTTCGTTATTTTTTGTTTTCACTAAACTAAAATTAACACGCTTAATTTCACACATGAAATATAAATCATATAACTTGATTTTATTATTTTTGCATATTTCAAAAATGTTGTTTTTATAGTCATGTCCTGATCATAAGTATTATTCTTGCCCCATGAATATTACATGTTTGTTTGTAAGTCTCATAAATATATAATTTAAAAGGATGAACACTGGAGAAGTGCCCCCAGTTAGTTCTGGAATTTATGAACTCTGCTCCGTTAATATATGTTATACTTTACTGAACATACTAAGTACTATTATGAATAAAAGGTTACTTTCCAGTCATACAAAAGAGTATTTTTAATAATGGTTATTACGTATATAAAACACCTGCCATCGTTGTGCTTTGGACATCTTTTGAGGAAAGGATCTTTTATTCATACATGGTTCAGAATACAGAATACTTTCTATGATTATGAATTATATAATCCATTATGTTATAAAAAAAAAAAAAAAAAAACTATATGCACAGGAAATGGGTAATGTAAAATATTGTGGATAATGAAGCCTTATATAACCAATACTTTTAATATTAACATATCCCCAGCAACACTTGGAACTGAGGTATAAACACTAAACACTCAGATGGGGAAATATAAAAATATTGTGCAAAAAAAGCCTTGCCAAAAAAGAACACCATCATTCAGCCTCCTTATGGCTGATTTCAGGTACCTTATAACTGGTGTGTCTGTGTGTGTGTGTGTGTGTGCAGGCATGGGGTGTGTGCATTGTGTGAGTGTGAGGTGTGTATGTGTGTGTGCCATGTGAGCTTGGGGGGTGTGCATGCGAGTGTGTGCACATGTGTGTGGTTGAGACCACTGATTAGTCACACATAATGATTCCTCAATTCCTCCCTAGCACCAATTGTTTTCAGGGATGCTCTCATTTTGCACTTCTTAAATACGTGATTAAATATACATAATTTTCAAGTACAGAATTTTAGCAACAATAGATTAGCCACAATATATCTTTGATGTGTTATTTTAAAACAATAAAGATATGAGAGGAAGGTCATCAAAACTGAAACTTTGGTCATTCATGGCTCCACCATTTTGTATATTTTAGAAATTGTTAAAAAAGATGTACTGTTAAAGAGTACTCATCAAAGGCTTTCCAATGATATTTATTACAATGCGAGGGGTTTGATACCACTCAGAATGAAGTGTAAGATCAATTTTGCTGACTGTGATACTGAGTAATGAGATCCCTGATGCAAGGTACAAATGCCAAATTTCACAAATTATCTAATAATAATAAATATGTAGACTGTGACAGTGATAATCAGAAAAATTGATACAATGGACTTTAATGGGCCTCATCCTAGACAACAGGCCATAGGAAGGCATTGTACAATTTTTTTGTACCAACTGTACAAGCTGATTGCTACAGCTAAAGTACCGTTCATTAATAAATAAAAACTATTTTCAAATGTGAACAAGCACAAAAAGAGTTAGAATTAGTTTCTGAGCCAACACAAAAATGTTCTTGTAAAGGTTCATGATTAGAGAGTTGGTTTAGATAGTGGCAACAGGACAAAAAGCACCAAGGAGTTTGGGAGAGGTGGAGGGATTTACAATTTAATATAATACACTTATATATTTAAGAAATGCTTACGTTCTCTGTTATTATTCCAATAATCCCAGGATTTAGCAAGCTGAACAGCAAGTGAAGCATTCAGTCTTTGCGGAAAACTTAAACTACTTAAATCCCAGGGGTATTCAGTTAAATGCGGAACAACTTCAAGCTTACTCTGTAAAAAGATTTTAAATATTAAAGTTATTCATATTACATAACTAAAGCTACTCAAAACTTTGAAAGTGGTGATAAATAGAAACAGACAAAAGTGTATTGCATTTCAGAGAGCTCCCAAAAACAGCACTTGCTTATGAGCACATTTTTAAATATTCTTAAATTAACTGAGAAAATTTTATAAGTTTCAGTAACAGCATAAACTATCACAAAGTGAACATTAATAAATTACATTCAGAATGAATATAAATAATGAGTGGGGAGTGAAAAAAATTGTTATATTTCATATCACAATATTTGTTTTCTGCAAAAATGCAACTAAAAAAGTTTGTCTATATAATTATAACTTAAAAAAAAGTAACTTTTTTTAAGTAAGTTTATATAAAAAAATAAACAATATATGCTCATAAATGTATAAACATGATATGCTCATAAATATATAAACAAGATACTATCAGTAATTATTATTCATATTGCCCATATTTTTTTAAATAATGAAAACGGGTTGTGAAGGCAGTGATTTTATTTTTTTATTCTTCATGTTTATTTGTTCAAGAACCAAGAAAAGTATGGAGCTTGCTATAGCTACCAGAAAATAGTACACATAAACACAGATTAAGAGTAATTTTTCTCATATGCATTTTTATTGTATAACAAAAGAAACATTAAATGGCAGGTTTTGTTAAAAATAATAGAAGATAATTAAGTGCTCATTAAACTTTATAAGGTAATGACTTGCAAAACATTTAATTCATACCCCTTTTTTTATGTGTAAACCTCAGAAATGATTTTTTTTCTCTAAAATTTCCAAAATCTTTTAAACATAACAACATTAGAATGAAAGTGTCAGGGAATTATACCTATTTATGTCTGATACTTATTTACATCGCTCTGTTAATATGTAGACCACAGAGCATGTGCTCAACTATGAATACAATGTTTATTATATATACATGCAATAGAGCATTTTTAAAAATGGCATATTAAATAGATGAAGTAGCCATAATTGTACTTGTTGGACTGCTTTTGAAAAAATACATTTTTATTCTTACATTCATAGTGAAATTTGTATTCTTAATGAAAAATTTTATCCATGATTTTGATTGTTATGACCCATAGTGTTTTAAACAATGAATTGGCAAAAAAATACCATTATTTATTCTAATGATTTCCTGATCAACTCCAGGTACCTTAGCTATTTAATTATAGTTCTGGCAGTAACTAAGAACACTTGCAGGTTTTTTTATGTTCTATAGAAATATGCATGTAATTTCAAAAAAAAAAAAATATTGGAATTTTCGTATTTAGGACACAAAATATGTAGGGTAAATATGAAATAAAATCATTGAAGGAAAAACTGGTTTTATTTTGTGACCCTCACAATAAAAACCTAAAAAATATAGGGCCTGAAAAGCTTTAAGAAGATTAATTCAATAGTTTACTGTAATCTAGCTCTTATTATAGGAACCTTAATTAAATTCTAAACTTATTTTTAAAGATGCAATATAAATTTATCATAGCAGTTATTATAGTGTCATTATTAATCAATTCCCCATAAAGCAAGAAAAATAGCATTTAGCATACCCATTTAAATGAATGTAACCAAAGTTAAAATTACGTACCTGTCTCTCAAGGGCCCTTTCCTGCAGAACATGAAGAACTGACTCCGAATGATCAGGGACTGTTAGTGCTTTACAACCAGCCTTCATTATTCCTCCTTTTTGCCAAGCTATTTTTTCTACTGTCTCACCAAGAATTTTTGTGTGATCAAGCCCAATTGATGTAATACCTACAACTGGTGTTTTCCTATGTCACATTATGCTCGATTAATAATTGAAGATACCATGTATAAACAAATTTTAAATAATTAAATCATTTTTCTACTTAAAATTTATCAAGTACCAGTTGAGATCATGCATAAATGGGAAGTACCCCTATATATAGCCTATATCAAATAAGAGATTTCTGTTAATCTAAAACTCTATAGCAAAATAGGCCTTGAATAGACAAGTCAAATATATATAATATATATACTAGCGTACCCGGCAGATGTCCTGCATGATATTTCAAGCGATTAGGATATTAAATTTAATAATATTATGTTTAAAACAAAAGCTACTTTTAATAGCACAAAAACAACATTTGTTATGTGCACGTTTGCCTAAAAACAAATAGAAAATAAAATATCACGATTTTTTTATTCAAAACTCCCTTATAACCCCCACTCCCATTCGAACCTAAAAAATTTAATATAGCTTATAATCATGGAAGAATAAATGCTAATTTACGTGTAGAATTTTGTTAAGTTCGGTTCAATTGTTGGTGCCCAATAAAATTGTTGGCTCCCACTTTACTTTTTTAGTGTATATCTTGTTTAGACTTTGTTACATGACAAAAGCGAATATAACAAAAGTTACTCTAAATAAAAAAATAAACAACTTTTATCCTGTGAATATTTCCCAAAAAAACCAATAGGAAATGAAATATTGCTATTTTTAATTTTAGATCTCCGTTACGACCCCCCACTCCTGCTCCATCTGCCGGGCTGATTTGTGACACTAAACCATCCAGGGCGTCACCCAAATGAGTACAAAAAAATTCATTCAAATCGGTCCAGCCGTTTAGGAGTCAAATATATATATATAGGGGAAGGGGGGGGGTGAATATTCGTTAGAAAATTCCATGATTTCCACCATGAGAGAATACAGTTCATTTAACCAGAGTTTGCTAATTCTTTCTACAAGTAGTTCCTAAAGTTGCCTCACAATGATGAGAGCACCAGAGTAAACAGGAATTGATGTAACTGGAATAATGTAAATATGAATAAAAGTGGAAATAAACTTACTTAAAAACATTGGTACAATCATATTCACCACCAATTCCTACTTCAATAATGGCAACATCCACTTTTTCAGAAATGAACACCTTGAAGGCCAGTACAGTAAGAAATTTAAAATATGAAGGCATGTCATTTTCATTCTCCTAAAAATAAATTAAAACCTTTAGTTATCTTTAGAACAAATTACAACTATATCCATGATGGACAAATTTCTTAAGACCTTCAATGATGACATCACAGTGTACATGACGCCTAGGGCACCCAGCCTGAGATGGCTGACATAATGATATGACAAGAGTGCCCTTTCATTTAATCTGATAAAGGAAAAGCATTCTCCAGTCTTGGACCTCTCTGTAGACTCATTCAGTGAAAGAAGTGTTCTATAATAGTGTGCCACTCTCAGTTTCAGAAAAAGACTTTTATTTAATTTCTGAAGTTACTTTTTTTAAAAGAACTTCAATTTTTGATTAAGTGTCTGGACCTGCCTTTCTTCCTATGTTGTTCTAAAGAACCATAATATATCTTGATTAGTCAGCAGGGTTTTATTCTTTCCATATGTTCTAACCACTCCAGTCTGCCCTCTAAAGATGCCAGTGACATTGTAATAGGAGCTTTTCACAGCAGTTAGAAAACAGACCTTCTTAACATAATTTATAATGTTATGTTTGAAATTAAAACAAAAAGAATTCGGTATATTTGTATTTATTTATGTATTATCTCCTACGTATTTCATAAACTATTTACAAACTTTGGTAGGGTTTATACAAAAGTCCATTGACCTTTATGTACATAAATCCTCACTCATTGATAGATTCTCTTCTTCAGCAGTTAGTGTAATACATTGTGTCAATGTGAAATTGAGTTCAGAGTGCTTACATACCTTCAAAAACTAAAAAAAGGTTCAACTAATTGTCTTATTTATCTGTATACAATTTTTGTTTGAATTTTATTTATACTATTGACTAAAAAAAAAATAGCATTCATTACAATATCCCTGATTCATAAATATTGTTTAATTCTCAAACCTTCTTCAACTTATTTTAGTTGATTGCTAATTATATTCTGATAATGCTTATCAGACACTATAGCAACCCAGGAAGTGAAGGACCTGGACCTCAGCTTCCTCCGCTGTTGGGAATTCCTTGTGCTTTCCAGACAACCAGGCTTCTCAAGTAAGGAAAGCACCAAGTCCTGCTTCAAGTTATTAAGCCACCTGATTTTCCAACTTTCTATCTGAATCCTTGGTAGTCTGATAGGCTGAATCATTTCAACATGTCCCAATCACTATAGGATGTTCATCTTGGTATCACAGGTGATATCAATCAGATTCTATAAGCAATTCCGTAAATCCAGCAGTAATTGTTTCTGATGAGCCATTGTTGTGGCTCCTTGTAGGACCCTTCTTTCCCACTCGATCAGTGCACTCTTATTTTCTTTTGTCAGAGTTCATGACACCTCTGCAACAAACAATGTTGCAAGGGCTTCCCACCTTTTACACAGAATATTGAGATCTAGAGCCCATGTTTTAGTTTTTGAAGTATGAAAAAAATAATTAAAACAAGCGGTGATAGTAAGAAGATAGGACAAATGAAAATTGAATTAATGATATTTCTTAAATGGTATGTTGCAAAATGTATATAACAAAAATAACAATAAAAAATTATCTCACATCAATGAACATTTTACATGTAATAGTAGTTCACTAGAAATGTTTGAAACACTTAATTATACCTTAAGCTCAAATAAAGGGTTGTAAACTTGCCAGAAATAGTCGACAAACGAAGAAAGAGAAAGTGGCATACCGTTGATTGAAATCCGTTCTCTGACTGTAACTAAATGAGGGGAAGTGAAAAGACCAGTTTTGTATGGGACGGACCTCAGGAGAGATTCTGTAAGCATGGCTGTGGAGCCTTTGCCTTTTGTCCCACTAATATGGATAATTCTATTTTCAAAATCATCAACATGAATGCCAATCCTGAAAAAGAACAAATTCAATAAAACAAAAAGTAGTCAAGAAATATAATACTGAAGGATGGAGATAGAAGTAACTGGAATGTAGAAATCAGATAAGATAGATAAAAATTTTCTAAAAAATAGTTTAACTGAATGATTGTCTATTTCAGGAATTAAATCTGTAATTGAATAGTTGGCTTCACTGTTTCTATCACTGTGGCTCCAAAAGATTCATTGAAACTACCAATGTGATGAACTATGTGACTTTACCCTGACAAGGATATGGTATGTGACCTTACCATAAATTACATTGATGGGTCATGTACTCCCTAAACATTCCCACTTCTTATAAAAATAAATGTCTCACTAACTCGTAAACCATAATTTAGGCATAGCATTCATAAATTGTCAGAGATATGGGGAACATATTATAGGTAGCAACATTATTAATAAAATATTTGTTATAATTTTTTTAAAAATAAACAAGTATTTTATAAACAAAAAGTCCAATAACACACCTGGCTTGAACAAACTAATTAATATTAAGTATTAGCATTTTGAAAGTTCTAATCATACACCTTGTATTAACATGCCTTAAATTTTTAATAATTTTACAATAGTACTTCAACATTTACAGGGTGGAATTAAACAACAGAGAACCTCAATTTAAATCTGTTCTAAATGGAAACCAAATTAGACAAGATCAATTTTTTTCTTTTTTTTTTCAAGATCACAATTGGTAAGTATAAAAAGGTTATTAATTGAAATGAATTGCCACAAAGTGTACAGATAAACAATGACTTCAAATAACATAATACTGCAATTAAATTTTACATGGCGAGAGAGAAAAATACTCCATAAACAATATTTTTGTATTACCTCTTTAAATACTTTATAGTTGAATCAACGTTATTGTTTTGAAGATTTCCTGAAATAATTTTTTTTCTTGCTTCTTGCAAAACACTTATATTTGTCTGAAGAGAGTTCAGTTTTTTTATAGCTTCCTGAAATTCAGCAATACCATTCATTCTATAAATATCTAATTTAATAAAATCATACAAAATTTTAATTTTATATTAATACAAAAGAACTTAAAACATATATTACTTTGGCACAAGGTAACAACATTTTCATCAAAAATGAGAAAAATCAACTAAATTCCATTGTAAAATAGATTAAAGATTAGAAAGAGCAAGGGTCAAATGGAGAAAACAATCTTTAAAGTTAAACCTTAATGCCTGTAACATATATCCCAAGTTCTAAAGTATATAGAATAAAGGAAATATTTATAAAACTGAAATAGGAAATAATGAAAAACAAAGGATGAGAAGAAATATTGATAAGGAGAAAGTAACTGATATATTAGAGTGATAAAGTGAAATAATCATTGATTTTAAACAGTAAAGATAAAACATAAAAAACTGTTTGATGATACTGAAACCATGTAATAAACAATAAAATATATACACCAATTTATTAGGACTATGATTTTAGAGTAAGTGTTAGTAAAATAAAACTGAAAAAACTTATATATAAAGGCGAGAGGTAAGTTGAATTCTTTAATATATAAGGGAAGATTAAGTTTAGAACTAACAATGACTAACAGAGCATTTTTTTTTTTTAAATTTAATAGTTATAGATGAAAACCCCATAACATACTAAGAAAAAAGAAACTCTTGGACAAACCATTTCACTTAACTTTAAAAAGCATTGCCAACTCTCATTCATTTTTGTTTTTATTAATTTTGATTTAGTATACGGAAACACTAATTTTCTAGATCTGAAAAGTCTACCCTGAGCACAAAAATGAGTTTTGTTCAATTAATTAATGCATATATATATATATATATATATATATATATATATATATATATATATATATATTATCACTACTGCAGGAAAACTAATTCCAAACTTGCCAAACTTGATATTTAAGCAAATGATGTAAATTTCACTTAAGGGAAATCTCCTAAAACTAAACATCAAGTTTAGTCACCCAGCCGTTAGTGGCCCAGATTTAATAAAAATGCAAATATCTCGGTTAATATTCAAGATAGAGAATAAATGTATATAACAATATTTATAGTAAATTTAATTTTCAATAAGATTGATTCTGTACAATTTTTCGATCCCACGTATAGTAACTGAGATATTTCGATTTTTGAAAATCCTCCCCTCTAAACCCCCCCCTCCCATTGGTCCGATTTCAGCCGTTAACGAACTTGATCTTTCTTTTTACATAAAACGACTAAATATCAAATTTGGTAAAGATCAAAGAAAAATTGCGACCGCTAGAGCGGTAACAGACAAATATATATAAATAAATACATATATATATATATATATATAAATATATATATATATAAATAAATACACACATATATATATATATATATATATATATATATATATATATATATATATATATATATATATATATATATATATACAGTGTTGAACGGACCTAATTTTCGTCATCTACTAGGTAGGATCGATGGACATTTGAAGAAAAATTTCGAAAATTCTGTCATGAGAACAACCTCAATAACTGCAAAAAAATACTTACATTATCAATAAAAAATTTCATATGATAAATCTTGTTGGAAATTTAATATTCAACAAATATTGTTCAATACGTTGTCCAGGTAACTTCAATATTAACCGAGTTATATTCAGGTTTTTGCTTTCACATTCAGTAAACCCCTTTCTCCTATTTATCTCACATTAACAATATTTAATAATATTTTAAGCCAAAGCACTGCACTATGTGTTTTTCTACAAGAACTTCTGCCTTCTTTTAATTGAGTAAGTACTTTATTTTCAATTTTATATATGTATTATTTTTAGTGTTATATAAATTCTTTTTTTCTTCCCTAATAAAATAATTTAATGCTTTATTAAAAAATACCTTCTTAGCTACAGAAGCATAAAGTGGACACTAATGAATCGTTAAAAAATATTATGTTCTGTGTCAACTTCTTATTTTTTCAAATTGAACAATTACTTTTCTATGCTAAAATTTAATTCATTAAAAAAACAAATATTGTACACCATTATCAATACAATATATATTATTGTTTTTTATTATGTACATGTTATCTACAGGTTACCACCCTTTTCTAGCCGGGGTTTAAGGAATTTATTTAATGAGTCCATCACTAAATAAATTTCTACTGCCCAGGGCGGGAATCGAACCCACCACTCTAGGCCTACCATGCTAGATTAAGACCAATGCCGTAACTCGCACGACCAAAATATATTAATTTAGCAAAATTAATGTTTCCAAGGATTATTTTTGTATTTTAATATTATTAATTTTTTAACAAATATAGTTAAGATTAGATTAAAATATTATTCTTTTTTATAAATTTACTTCATTGAAAGAAATTAATGTAAATAAATGTCAAAAGTTGGCTTTGTTTACTGATTTATAATTTCAATTAGGGAGGTTTTTCATATTACAAAAAATATGAAAGACTTTTCTAATTTTTTTTTTCCAAATTTAAATCAATTCAAAAACATTGTATTCTATAGCAATATATAATTTAAGTATAGTTCTTTAGACACTTTTGAAGAATCCATCTATTATTATGAGAAGAAAGTGAGGAATGCATGAGGTGATTTTTTGTATTAAGAAATTTATTTTTAAATTATTACAAGAAATAAATATACTAAGATATTCCCCTTTTTTAGCAAATTTCTCCTAAGGGAAATCAGCTATTAGATTGTGCTCATGACACGATTTTCAAAAAACTTCCTTAAAAGTCCATTGATCCTGCCCAGGAGATGACGAAAATGAGGTCTGTTCAAAACTATATATATATATATATATATAACGCACACACACACACACACACACACACACACACACACAGGGTATCCCAACTTTCAACTTTAATTAAAATCGCCAATTATATTAATAAAAGGCTGAGACTTGGTGAGCCATAATTGTTACCCCTGAAGAATCTTTTCAGTCCATATTCAATGTCGTAACATTCTCCAGCAACTATAACTTTGGAATTTCCAAGGGAATGCCATACTTTTTATGACAGATTCTTGTAGAAAATGAAATTCTAAAATGACTTTATATAAGTTAATTTTTCAATTTGACGGATTCTTTAGGTGTAAAATGCACAAATCTTTATTTCAGAAACGGCCCGTTTTATTCAAAAATGATGAGACACAAAAGTTGTAGCCAACAAAATTATGTTTGGAACAAGTCTATGGAAAGTGGAACGAATTCTGAAAAACAAAAAATTGGACGAAATCACAAAAAGTTCATGATACTTTCATGGAAGATACCGCACGGATTTTTTTTTATATGGAGCCATGCAGATGGAAAAATGTATTCTTTTAACAAATAAGTAGTTTAAAATAAATTAATTCTAAGAACGTTTTTTGAAGTAAACAATATTTTGGATTCATTCAAGAATACTTCTGTGTTATTTTGTTTTAAATTCTTTTTTTTCCCCCAGAATCAATTCCTCCTTGTGTAGCCAACAAAATTATCTTTTAAGGAAGTGTATGGAAAAAGAATGGGTTCTGAAATGATGATAATAAAATACAGTATTATAGCTTTTTAGAAAGATAGTATATTACTTGTAGTTTGTTGATATCGTGGGACATTCCTAAGCAGAAGTTATGACGAAGCCCAAAAACAAAATCTGGAGTCTTCATTCTTATGCATTGGACCAAAAACAAATTCCAACACAAGTTTTTTGTATCTGTAGTATTTGCAGAGAAAGTTAATAAATAACCATTTATATGTATATAAAAATGATTCAATGAATGGTGTTATTGTCATCTAGAGCATCAAAGTAAAAATTATCTTAGCCCTGGACTAGGTCATTAGATCTAAGGTAAATCTAGGTTTACACAAAAGTAAATTCACTAAAGAGAACATTAAATTTGGCATATCTAAAAGAAAAAAATATATTTTGTGGTAAAGGTAAAAAGGGGCTAACTTCTAAAATTTTAGTACTGAACAAGGAATATATTGTTACCACAAACACATTTTATTAATGAGCCCTTGAAGTAAAGTTACAAGCTTAAAGTCCAAGATAATAGTAATTAATTAATACTAAAGTTGGTAATAATTTACATACTTCATACTTAAGACCTGCAGGACCAACAGATTTGTAGGAATGAGCCCCAAAAGTTCCAAAAGACTGAGACATCATAACTTTCAACTTGAACAAGCACACTTCCCTGAGACTTGACCTCCAACAATTCAAATTACAGAATAACACAAATGTTTTTAAACCATTAGCCATGACAAGTAATACTCCTGAAGAAAGTCATTCCTAATATTTTTAGGCGCCAAAAAGACTGAGATAACAGGTATGAACAACAAAGATGCAACATTCTCCTGTTATCATTTTTATTTACAATGCATTGATAAGGAAGAGAAAGACAAGTTCAGAAAAATAATAGAACAATCGATTATACGTGCATTAGATATAACTAGCTAAGGTGGTTACCTTCTCTCTTGAAATCATTTGAGCCAAAACGACAATAGCTTTTAGCAGATTTTCCTCAAGGGAAATTAGCATTTAGCAGCTTTTAAAATCTGCGACCCCTAGAGCGTTAACAGACAAATATAAATATATATATATATATATATAGGATATAATATATTTATAATAATATAATATAGGAACCTTCTAAGCCTAGACACTTCTACAAGTATTTAAAAGGAAGTCTCACAGTACCCCACAGTCAGACTGCCGTCATATCGATCGACTGTACTCAGGCCTTTGATTCCGTCGACCATGCCAAACTCCTATCCATCCTATCCGAACACCGCTGCCCCGAACAGCTATACAACATCCTCAAATCCTTCCTCAGCGGCCGATCCTTCCAGATAAGGGTCGGCGAATCCCTTTCCAACTCCTACACTTTCAAGGTCGGAGTCCCTCAGGGCTCCGTCCTATCACCATCCCTCTTCACGGCATACACGGCTCATGTCGTAGGTCGACGGTATCACAGGACTGAGAGAGCGTACGCTGACGACATAGCGATCATCAGCAACTCCTTCAACCCCACCCGCGCCCTGTCCCTAGCCCAATCCGAAGCCCAAGATATCGCAAATGAACTCCTCACCCTCAATATCCAAGTAAACCCAATCAAGACCGACGCCCTCATCTTTTCCTACCACAAACGCACCCCCCTACCCGAATCCTTCCGCCTCAACGACACCACCATCAAAGTATCCGGGACGATCTGTTACCTCGGCATCACCTTTGACCGCCACCTCTCCTTCTCAGCCCACCTATCCAAACGTATATCCTCCCTCCGCCATAAATTCCGGTCCCTTAACCACCTCCTCCTATCCCCGGTCCTTAGCCTACGTCTGAAACTCCTCATCCTCAAAAGTGTCTTCCAGCCCGCCCTCCTCTATGGCTCCCCGCTCCTCCGTTTCCTATACAAAACATCCCTCAAAAACCTCCAATCCTTCCAAAATGGAATCCTCCGTAAAATACTCCGACACACCTCCTTTGAACGCAAGACAAACAACGAACTATAGGACACCCTCAACCTCAAATCCGTTGCCCAAACCATTTCCCGTCGCCACATCAAATTCCTAGACTCCCTCCAATACCTCGACAATCCCCTCTACAATTCCTTCCGTCCACCCCGGCAGCCGGTGCGTTGGCAAGACGCCGACATTGACGAGCCTCTTGTCGACGTCACTCAGGTCGTCGACCCCCTGTAAACCCCATTGAAAAATGCACCCCCCATCATCTTTCTCAACCCCTTTTTTCTGCAGAGCTCAGGCATAGTTTCAGGGTCTTCGGACACTTAGGTTAGTTTAGGTTACGTTAGTCTTAGTTCTTGTTTTGTTTAGGTTAGGTAATTAGTATAGGTTAGATTGTAGTTTTCACCTGAGCTCTGAAACACTCATCGCCCTAGGTTTAAGCTCTCTGGACGCTTTAGGCCCTCTTTACTCTTTTATCTTCTCATCTACTCTTCCTCTATCCCTTTCCTTTCTTCTTTCGTTTTCTCCTATCCTCACGAACCCACCCGGCAACAGCCCGTTGCCGGGAAACCTACCTTAGAGTTTCTATTCACACCCGCAACAAGTCCACAGACCCCCTTTAAAATGGAACTCTCAGTTCAGCAGGAAGGGAACTATCAGTACCACCTCGCGTTGCTTGACGGCCCGCGCATTTGCAACCTGCCGTGGTATAAGTATAATGGGTCTCAGATAAAAAAAAAAAAAAAAAACCCACAGTCAGTTTATGATCAGATGACTTGATGGTCACATCGGTGCTACAGTGCGACTTAGTGCAGTGCGGAAAAGTGTTGTGCCGTGACTGTAAGTAACAGCTTAGTGCGTGTTTACGACAGTGCAGTGCCGCGAAGTAAAGGACAGTGCAGTGCCGTCGTTTTATGTGAAGTTCAGTGACCGGGAGTGAATTATTGGACTGTGAAATCTGAAGAACAGTGACACTATCAGTGTAATACTGTGAGTAGTAATAATCAAGAGTATTGTGCCTTGTGAAATAAATTGTGCAGTGATAAACTGTGAAACTTGTGTGTGTGTGTGTGTTTAATTTAGCAACCCAAAAGAACTCTTATTAACCTTTATTACTGGTTTTGTAATAAAAACGTAACAATATATATATATATATATATATATATATATATATATATATATATATATATATAAACAATTTTTATTACCTATATACCCTGGTGGGCTGATTAGGAGGCTGACCCAAACGGGTACCCTCAAAATGGGGGCAGCTTGTTATTTGATTTGATTTTATATATATATATCTGTTAACGCTCTAGCGGTCGCAATTTTTGTTTGATCGTTACGAAACTCGATATTTAACCGTTTTATGTAAAAAGGAAATCGGACTAGAGTGAGCGGGGGTTTAGAGGGGGGATTTTCGAAAATTCAAAATATCTCCCTTATTATGCATCGGATCGAAACATTGTATAGAACCAATCTTATTGCAAATTAAATTGACTATAAATATTGTTATATACATTTATTCTCTATCTTGAATATTAACGGAGATATTTGCATTTTTATGTAGTCTGTGAGACATGTGGTCGGGTCTGTGGGACATGGGGAGATCGGCCATTTTCGTAACTTCTCGGCTCAGGTGGAAGTTTATTCTAACCTTACCTTACATTCGTTACTTTGTTAAGGCGCATTTACACCAAACGAACAAAGAGCCAGAACTAGAGCAAGAGCATTCTTTTCTTGTAAGCAAATGCTCTTTCAAGAGTTTACACCAAAATATCAAGAAGCAAGAATAAGAACCAAAAACTAGATCCTAGAATGTACAGATGTTTACATCCACCGAACGAACGCTCTTTGCTCATTTGTGTCAATTATGCGGTTGGTGATAGTGCTTCGTTATGTTCGACTCAGACAGCGATATTATAATTGCAAGTGCTGCATATTTAATTATTTCGTCTAAAACACAAAGGAAAAGAAGGAAGAGACGTTGGTGGGTGACCAATTTAATGCAACGAAGGATACTGGATAATGAAGGAGAGACAATGGTAGACATGCAAGAACAAGAAGAAAGTGGTCAGTTCCAAAATTTTTGTAGAATGGCGCCTGAAGATTTTAATCATTTATTATCTTTGATCAGCGACAGAATTCGGAAGTCAAGCACAAATTTTAGAGACTCGATTCCTGCATATGACAGGCTAGCAGTGACGTTAAGATTTTTGGCAACTGGAGATTCCTATGGAAGCCTGATGTATTTGACTAAAATTTCCAAATCTACAATATGTCATGTTATACCTCAAGTGTGTACTGCGATAATTGAAGCATTGCAAGACTACACTAAGGTAAGTAAACAAAATTATATTCACTATTTTTAAAATATTTATTAATCAGTATTGCTAGCACAAAAATAATATACTTAGAATAAGAAAAAAGTTACTTAAAATTGTTAATGAAATACGCTAAAGGACTGGTTTCTTCAGTCTCGGCAGTTTCGGTATCATTGGAATTCGGAATGTGTAATTGTTGACCAGTGTTTATAGTATTTTGTGAATTGTTTTCCAATGCAATTGTTGTTATCTTGTTATCCTATCCTTGTTATGGTGGTTGATCTGTGGTTACAGAATTCGGTAATGTGTTTTGTGAACTGTCCGAATATGAATACGTCGGATTTGATGCAAAACTTTGCTCATAATCATATTTCCCCATATCAGCGTCAAACAGTATATTATTTATATAATGTTCAACATATGCTTTCGTGCGTTTTGAATATTCACGATGTTTTGAAGCTACGTGATTTCCAAAAGCTTGACTCTTGTCCCTTATCTTTGATTCATATGTATCTTTTAAAATACGGTAGGCTTCGTCTGCTCGAGGATCTGTAGTTTTAGCTCTTTTTCGTAGTATGTTCGCGTGACTGTATCCCTGCGAAGTTGAAGGTTTCGATTGTGTTGTCATGTTGCTTGATCCTTCGGAAGCTGCAGTTTGCTGATGTGTTGTGTCTGACTGTGTTACAGTCAGACACAGTCTGTGTACTTTCATTAGGGTCCTCTACCGCAGATCCTTCATGTTCATTTCGCTCATGCTCATGCCCCTGCTCATCAGCCTAAATGAAAAAACAGTTTAATTAATGTACAAGCTAAAATAACTTTTTATTAATTTCAGACACCGTCAACAGAAGATGAATGGCTATCAATTGCTCAGGAATTTGAAGAGAAGTGGAATTTTCCAAATTGTGTCGGTGCTATAGATGGGAAGCACTGCGTCATACAAGCACCTATTAATAGCGGGAGCGACTTCTTTAATTATAAATCCACATTTAGTGTGGTATTAATGGCAATTGTAGATGCTGACTACAATTTTATATTTGCCGATGTTGGTTGTCAAGGCAGAATATCAGATGGCGGAGTTTTCAGAAACACTACTTTATATCAGAAACTACAAAATAATGAATTACATTTGCCTAATGATAAAAGCCTTCCAGGAAGACAACAGAATGTGCCATTCGTATTTGTAGCAGATGACGCATTCCCATTACAAAGACACATCATGAAGCCGTATCCTGGTACTCATGCCAGGGGATCCGAAAAACGGATTTACAACTATCGTTTGTCAAGAGCAAGACGAATAGTAGAAAATGCTTTTGGCATACTTTCAGCAGTTTTTCGTATATTGCGGAAACCTATGTTACTACAACCAGATAAAGCATCTATCGTCATTATGGCTTGTGTACACCTACATAACTATTTGATGAAAAGAAAAGCTTCTAGGAAACTATATAATTCTCCGGGCATGATGGACAGAATTGAAGATGGCGTTGTTATTCCAGGCCAGTGGAGAAATTTGAACCCTTCAACATCATTTCTCCTATTTACCAACACTGGACGAAGACATACTGTGCAATGTGAAAATATACGACGAGAATTCTCAGACTATTTTAATTTCACTAATATTTTACCATGGCAAAACAATATTGCATAATTTTAATATCTATGAACACCTTTTCGCAATGTTTTAAATTTATGTAGATACCCACCATTTAATTCAAAAAATGAACAATAAAAAAATTAATAAGTACTCACCGTGTTTTTATTTTGATCAGTGTCGAAATGTAATGTTTTCCTCGGCTTATATTTATCCATTAAAAAGTGCATACTTTTAAACGCAAACCATTTTGAATTATAAGTTCAGTCGGCTCCGCTGCCTGACTTTGTAGTCATTTTTTTTTGCCTTTCTCGGCGGTATGATGCAAGGAGCGAATCCATCTTTTTTTTTGTCTCTTCGAAATTACATTCCAGTACATTTGCAATGTCCTGCCAACCATCTTGTGTGCGCTTTGTATTTTTATAGTGCTCAAAAGTTGGATCCCACAGACATCTATGATTTTGGTAGGCCTCTATCATTAATAAACATTTTTCTTGAGACCAATCCATAAGTAAGTCAACAAGTACGTAGTTAAATCGCTAGAACACTAGAACGCTTTGATGAGACCGCTCCGTCGAGCGAGCACGTCCGAACACGAAAGAATGCTCTAAGCAACTGTTCGCACGCTCTAGCGCCGTTTACATCAAGCGAGCGAGCATTCTTAGAATATTCCATAGAACACAATAGAGCAACGAAAGAATGCTCTAAGCCTGTTTACATCAAAATAATTTAATGGAGTGGGGATAGAATGAGCATTTGCTCGTCTGGTGTAAATGCGCCTTCACAATTCAGAAGCCGTTTCAGTTGGGAATTTATTTTAATTAACTGAAAGATTTCTCATTACCGTTTTTGTATTTAATCACGGTGGTGTTGTGGGGGTTGTAAGGGAGGCCTGAAATTAAAAATAGTGATATTTCGTTTCCTACTATTTTTTTCTCAAAAATGCAAATATCTCGGTTAATATTCAAGATAGAGAATAAATGTATAGAACAATATTTATAGTAAATTTAATTTTCAATAAGATTGATTTTATACAATTTTTCGATCCGACGTATAGTAACAGAAATATTTCGAATTTTAGAAAATCCTCTCCTCTAAACTCCCCCTCCCACTGGTCCGATTTCAGCCATTAACGAACTTGATCTTTCTTTTTACATAAAACGACTAAATATTGGGTTTGGTAACGATCAATCAAAAATTGCGACCGCTAGAGCGGTAACAGACAAATATATATATATATATATATATATATATATAGTTTTGAAAGGACCTCATTTTCGTCATCTACTAGGTAGGATCGATGGGCATTTGAAGAAAAATTTTGAAAATTCCGTCATGAGTACAACCTCAATAGCTGATTTTCCTTAAGGGAAATCTGCTAAAAGTAAAAGGCTGTTGGACAAATTTATTCTATGGGACAGTGGAGTTTCAATGCATACACTTCAAATATATAAGCAGCAACTGTTATTGAAAAGACGGACTACATGCCAATGTCACCTTTTAAAATTAAAGTCCGTCACGCCGGGGCTGCGTAAACTAAGCAGATTTCCCACGTGAAGTTTTACAGTAGAGAAATCTGCCCAATAACAGCTTAGTAGGAAGGGATCTCTAAACCTATTCACGAGGGACGAATAGTTCCGGAAACGGCCACCAGAGCTCTCGGCGGAAAGTCCGGAACATGGCGGGGTCCTGCCGACCACACACACAATACAAATATCTCGGTTAATATTCAAGATACAGAATAAATGTATAGAACAATATTTATAATAAATTTAATTTACAATAAGATTGATTCTATACAATTTTTCGATCCGACGCATAATAACGGAGATATTTTGAATTTTCAAAAATCCCCCCTCTAAACCCTCCCTCCCATTGGTCTGATTTCAGATATTAACGAACTTGATCTTTCTTTTTACATAAAACGATTAAATTCCGAGTTTGGTAACGATCAAACAAAAATTGCGACCGCTAGAGCGGTAACAGACAAATATATATATATATATATATATATATATATATATATATATATATATATATATATATTGTTACGTTTTTACCTTAAGGGAAATATGCTAAAAGTCCGTCACGCTGGGGCTGCGTAAGTAAACTAAGCAGATTTCCCACGTAAAGTTTTACAATAGAGAAATCTGTCTACTAATAAGCTCTCTCAGGCTAATGAGGTTATCTTTTGTCATAGTTGCAATAGATGAGAGTCTATTTACTAGAAGAAAAAATAATTGTGGACGGATTTTACCCCAACAGTGGGTGTTTGGAGGAATTTGTCGAGAGACAAAAGATTCGTTTCTCGTGGCTGTTCCTGACAGAAATGCCTCTACTCTTCTAGAGAAAATAATTCAGAATATAGCAGATGGTAGCACAATATATTCTGATTGCTGGAAAGGCTACCAAACGAATATATTAGAAAGCCAAGGGTTCAAACATGCGAAAGTTAATCATAAATATAATTTTATTGACCCCAACACTGGAGCACATACTCAGACAGTGGAGAGAATGGGGAAGTGCAAAGTGGCGAAATAAAAAAAAGTCCGTCCCGCAGGGGCTGCGTAAACTAAGCAGATTTCCCACATGAAGTTTTACAATAAAGAAATTTCACGAGAGCCGAGCCAGTCAAAGAAACGGCCGAACTAGCTTTTGGCGGGAAAGTATCTCTCGTCCGTTAGGCTCCGAGATTAAATTAAAAACAATTCAATCTCAAAAAACAACAAGAACACAAAAAATGGACTTACCGTTAATGATAGCAGCGCTCTGTACACTTATTACACCAACACTAAATAGTACCACAGAATATCCATTATTTGTAAGACTTAATACTGCTGTGAATATTAAGTAAACAAATAAAGGGCAAGTCTAATTGTAAGAACCTTCCTGATAGCAAACAGCCTGAGTTCTAAACAATCAGGTTAGCCAGCTTTTACCGGAAATAAAAGCAATTACGGAAATATATTTGAATATAAGTTATAAATTTTATTCATATAACTATTTATTATATCTAGTACTGTAATTAATAATAGAACGTAACCTACAACGTATTACGGCTGGATTGTAAACAAACAGGTTAGCCAACCTTGTAGTGCAGTATCGATAGATAGGCCGGAAAAACAAACAGTTAAAGAAATATATCTGAATATAAAATATTAATTTTATTGGAAACTATTTATTATAGTTAGTGGAGTAATTTGAAATGAATCAAAATAATTTCTTTCTCAATCACTCAGATTTTTATAGTCCAAGAAAAAAGGGGGGGGGGCGTTCATCAGAACGTATTTGTTTGTACCTCGTAAAATAAAGCTTTGTTGAAAACAATATTTCGTATTTAACCTAATAATGAGGTGGTTCATTAGATATCAGCTTATTATTAATATGTCCATAGTAGGAGTAGGGGTTTACTGAAAGCGGAACTCATTACAAAAAATACAAATATCTCGGTTAATACTCATTATACGGAAAATATGTATAGAACAATATTTGTAGTAAATGTAATTTGCAATAAGATTGATTTTATACAATTTTTCGTTCCGACGTATAGTAACGGAGATATTTTGATTTTTCGAAAATCCTCCCCTCTAAACCCCCCCTCCCACTGGTCCGATTTCAGCCGTTAACGAACTTGATCTTTATTTTTGCATAAAACGTTTAAATATCGAGTTTCGTAACGATCAAACGAAAATTGCGACCGCTAGAGCGTTAACAGACAAATATATATATCTATATATCTATATATATATAGATATATATATATATAGATATATATATATAATTTTGAACGGACCTCATTTTCGTCATCTCCTGGGTAGGATCGATGGACATTTGAAGAAATTTTTCGAAACTCGCGTCATGAGTACGACCTCAATAGCTGATTTCCCTTAAGGGAAATCTGCTAAAACATCGTGGGACAGCCAGGGATCACCTTGAATCATATTTGGTAGAATTCATAAGGCGACATCACCATGGGAAAGGAAATGGAGACACATTTCAGTGCATTTTAAATTGTATTTCCACACATTTCCCGCCTAAATGTGAATAAAATGTTTTATTTTAGCAGATTTACCTTAAGGGAAATCAGCTATTGAGGTCGTACTCAGACGCGAGTTTCGAAAAATTTCTTCAAATGTCCATCGATCCTACCCAGGAGATGACGAAAATGAGGTCCGTTCAAAATTATATATATACTAGCTAAGGTACCCGGCTTCGCTCGGGAAATCATTTAAGGCTGAATGATGATAGTATTTTTTTTGGGCAAGGCTTCAATGTTTACAACTACACTTCCCGTCGGCGCGCATTGTTTTGCTGTGAGGGTCAGGCAGGCGACTTATAAATGAGAAATTTTATATTTGAAGAATAAATAAAAATGTGTTCCTAATCTATCCCTTGCCACTTTTTAACTCACCTTTTTGAATACTTCAAACCATAATCATGGATAGTATTTATTACAATTAAATATCCTCTATAATGAAACTTATTTCCTGTCAAAAACCAATCCGAGCAGATATAGTTTAAGCATAGTTTAGCACGTAAGGTTATATTCATAATAGTAGATCTCAGTGGTAATCACTTCCCGTAATGCCCAGGATTTCACAGGAAATTAGTAAACTCAATTAACTCTATTAGCCTCCGTCTATTTCCGCTCTCGCATTAGAGCTATCAACACTCTTCTCCTTAAATTATTAATTCAAAATATTATTGTAATAATTTATCTACCTGATGGAATTAAATAATAGTGTTAACCTAAAAATAATTTCAATTATATTCAAAAAGCTAGTCGAGGGGAAGAGATCGTAGTTGACCGTCCTGGCAACCTAAGTAATACTTTAAACAATCATATCGAGTTTAAGAGCATTTTGTCTTTTGTCATAATGACATTAACGTTTAATTGTTATGATAGTACATATTTGTTTCAATAACATGAAGATATAGGAAATAAGCTGGTATATAACCAAAATCAGAGTTTGATTCCATAGTACATCCCCTATCCATCCTTGAGGAAATTCAGCACGATTTTTTTTTTTAAATAATACATAATACAAATTAAATTATGGAAATTCTCTTATAGTTTAAATTTCTATTGGAAATAAATAACAAAGTTATTTTCTAGGGAAAATAAATAAATGAGGCGAAGGGGGAGGGGGATTTATAATCTCACTAATCCGAATCATACTTAGTACTAAATAATCGAAATAGATAAGGCTAAAACAATAGATAGATAAGGCTATAACATCATTTGTCATAATATGCCTATATTAAAAACGCTTAGATAAGTACTAATAAAATCATCGACTCCCGCTATAGATTTAGCTTATATCCCGTATTTACTTCATTTTACGACATAAGTGAATGAAACAAAAGTTGCTCTAAATAACAAAGTAAACAACGTTATGTGCACCTTTGCTGAAAAACAAATAGAAAATGAAATATCGTGAATTTTTACTTCAGGCCTCCCTTATAACTCCCACTCCCGTTCGAACCTAAAAATTTTAATATAGCTTATAATCATGGGAGAATTAATGCTAGTTGACATACCGAGTTTTGTTAAGTTCGGTTCAATCGTTAGCGCCCAATAAAATAGTTGACTCCCGCTTTAGTTTATAGTATATATCTCGTTTATACTTCGTTAAAAGTCAAAAATGAATCTTACAAAAGTTACTCTAAATAATAAAATAAACAACTTTTGTTAGGTTCATATTTGCCGAAAAACGAATAGAAAACGAAATACCGCTATTTTAAATTCAGGCCTCCCTTACAACCCCCACTCCTGCCCGTCCCTAGAAATGTTAGTATGGCTTATTATAATGAAAGCTTAGTGCTAATACACATACCGAGTTTTATTCATTTCGGTTGGGTCTTTCGTCTCAAATAAAATTGTTTACATTCGTTATAGGTTTTTGCGTATATCTCGTTTATAATTCAGTATACGAAAAAAGTGTATATAACAAAAGTTACTCTAAATTACAAAATAAACAACTTTTGTTATGTGCATATTTGCAGAAAAAGCAATAGGAAACGAAATATAACTATTTTTAATTTCAGGCCTTCCTTATAACCCCCACTCCTGTTCGTCTTAGAGAATATTAATATAGCCTAAAGTCTAAGTTGGGCTAGTAGTAATATACATACCAAGTTTCATAAAATTCGGTTCAGCCGTTTATGCGTGAAAAGGTAACAAACAAACAAACAAATAAACAAACAAACAAACAAACAAACAAACAGACACCAAAGAAACAAAATGCAGTTATGGTGTCTATGACATGTGAAACGAAAAGTTATCGTGAAATTTCGTGAAAAAAATCAATGTACAGACAGAGGTTACAATTTTATATATATATAGATATATATATATATATATATATATATATATATATATATATATATATATATGTATATACTAGCTCAGATACCCGGCTTCGCCCGGGAATTCATTTGAGGCTGAATGGTGATGGTATATTTTTGGCAAGGCTTTACTTTGCACAATATTTTGACATTTACCCGTCCCAGTGTTTAGGATTGATACCCGTCGTTGCCGTGGATTTGCTAATAATAGAATATTTGTTCGATAAGGCTTCACTGTCTTCGATATTTTTATATTTCCCGTCTCTTATACATGTAAATATGGTGAATTTTTATTTCAGGCCTCCCTTATAACCCCCCTCCCGTTCGAACCTAAAAATTTTAATATAACTTATAATTATGGAAGAATTAATGCTAATTGACATACCGAGCTTTGTTAAGTTCGGTTCAGCCGTTAGTGCCCAATAACATTGTTGGCTCCCGCTAAAGTTTTAGCGTATAACTCATTTATACTTAGGTATACGACAAAAGTGTATATAACAAAAGTTACTCCAAATAACAAAATAAACAACTTTTGTTATGTTTATATTTGCGGAAAAACCAATAGGAAACGAAATATCGCTATTTTTAATTTCAGGCTTCCCTTATAACCCCCACTCCTGCCCGTCCATAGAAATGTTGGTATGGCTTATTATAATGAAGGCCTCACTGCTAATACACATACCGAGTTTTATTTAGTTCAGTTGAGTCTTTTGAGCCCAATAAAATTAATGACTCCCGCTATAGTTTTTAGCTTATAACTCATTTATACTTCGGCTTACGACAAAAGTGTATATAACAAAAGTTACTCTAAATATCAAAATAAACAACTTTTGTTTGTTCATATTTGCCGAAAATCCAATAGGAAACGAAATATCGCTATTTTTAATTTCAGGCCTCCCTTATAACCCCCACTCCTGTTCGTCTCAGAGGATATTAATATAGCCTAAAGTCTAAGTTGGGTTAGTAGTAATATACATACCAAGTTTCATAAAATTCGGTTCAGCCGTTTATGCGTGAAAAGGTAACAAACAAACAAACAAACAAACAAACATACACGAAAGAAACAAAATGCAGATATGGTGTCTATGACATGTGAAACGAAAAGTTATCGTGAAATTTCGCGAAAAAAATCAATGTACAGACAGAGGTTACAATTTTATATATATATATATATATATATATATATATATAGAGAGATATATATATTTGTCTGTTAACGCTCTAGCGGTCGCAATTTTCGTTTGATCGTTACCAAACTCGATATTTAAACGTTTTATGCAAAAATAAAAATCAAGTTCGTTAATGGCTGAAATCGGACCACTGGGAGGGGGGGTTTAGAGGGGGGGATTTTTGAAAATTCAAAATATCTCCGGATATGCGTCGGATCGAAAAATTGTATAGAATAAATCTTATTGCAAATTAAATTTACTATAAATAATGTTATATACATTTATTCTGTATCTTGAATATTAACCGAGATATTTGCATTTTTCTGTTTTCAGCTTCTGAGATGAGATCGGCTAACTTCGGGTCTAGTCGTGAGTTTCCGTCAAGAGCTAGTTCGGGCTGTCCCTGTAACTGTTTGACTCTCTATTCTGAAATTTCTCTATTGTATAACTTCACGTGGGAAATCTGCTTAGTTTACGCAGCCCATGCGTGACGGACTTTTTAAAAATTGTGTTTTCTTTTATTTATCATTATAATTCCGTAGAAGGTTATAAGGTAAGTATAACCTCCCTTGCGGGCAATGAATCGTACTACTTAAAACAGTAGCGAACTCTAGCGTGGAACTAATGGAACTAAAATGTGGTGGATATAATACACAAGTACCCAACAAAACCTCCACCCTCGGTTTTAACCACCGATGGTGTATTTTGGAAATTTTAAAGTGTTAAAAAAGATAGCCGTCTTCATCGTTCGCCACCAAGGGGGGAGGACTATAATACACTTTCACCGAACAATATTTTGAATATTCATATTCAAGATAGAGAATAAATGTATAGAACAATAATTTAATTTATATTCTAAAATAATTTAATTTATATTCTAAAAGCGAGGTGAGGGAAAGAGATTGTAGCCCTGACTGGAACCTCAAATCATATTGAGTTTAAACGCATATTATGTCTTGTTATAAAGACATTACCATTAAATTGGCAAATGAAGTTACTTTTTTTTACACATAAAATATTTTGGGTGAAAGTGTATTATAGCCCCCCCCCCTTGGTAGCGCACGATGACGACGGCGGCCATTTTGTTGTTCTAATTTTTTTTTTTAACACTTTAAAATTTAAAATACGCCATAGGTGGTTTACACCGAGGCTGGGGATTTTGTTGTTCTAACTTTATATTTTTTAACACTTTAAAATTTCCAAAATACGCCATCGGTGGTTTTAACCGAGGATGGGGATTATAACGAAACAAGATGGCGACGTAGGGGGGGGGGGCTAAACTGCTCTTTAGCCATATTTTGTTAAAGCTAACCAAACTTCTATTAAAATACAAAGAAGTATTTTTATTTGGAAAAGTGCAATAAATTTTAATGGTTTCTCAATACATGACTCTAGAATTCAAAGTGGTAGCTTTCTTTACTGGTGTCTATATTATAAGAAAGCTATTTGAATAAGCTGGACTCAAACCCGGGCCTCCTTATGCCAGTACTCTCCAAGCCACTGAAGACTAATTTTAACTAAGCTCCTCAAACTAAGCCTAACTTTTGTTTAAGTAATAGTTTAATATCGTTATAAATGGGCACTATTCTTGGGACTAGTAACAGATTCCTGACGAAACATTTTACCCATCAAATGTTATTTACTATACCGTTATAGGGTCTGAAAAGTAGCAAATTTCCTATTATACATATATGTAAAGTATTTCGGTGGTTGTTGTGAAATATAAAACGTAAAGGTTTTCGGGAAAGTAAGGCCCAGAAACATTTTCTGAAAGAAACGTCATTCAACTTTTGGATTCCATTTAGTACAATAATTAACCTTGGAAATAGCCTAATTTAATCAAGATCTTCACTAACCTCATACTAGCCAAGCATAATTTGCAGTAAATTAACTTGACGTTTTCATTGAAATGATTTCTAATTCAGTAGTCTAAACAGTTCCTCAGGAACGATTTTAGACATTTGTGGAATCCTCTTTTACGCATCGGTAGTCAATACTAGATTTATTATTTCATTTTATGCGTTTAATTTTTTCGTATTTACTTTGTCTTATTAAATCTAATATATTAAATGGCTATGCGTTTAATATTTGTAGCCAAAAAGGTAATTAAAGGAATACCACTTTAAAATTCGAGTGTTTTATAGTATCTCTTTGGTTTTGAGCCCCTATAACCTTCGAATTGTCAAAGTGTTTTGTCTTTTCAAATGACTTAAATTGATTGTCAATATTTACTGTTGTTATTTTCTGCTAGGGTTTGGTTTAAAATTGTGAAATTCGAGGATTATTAAGGTAATTATTGATGGTTTGACAAATTTTTGTTCTAAGAATTTGTTTTTACAATGACTTGGCCAAATTCGGTAATTTGTTGATTTTTACGTCAGTATCTCCAAACTATCCATTCTAAATCATTCTTAGTAGCATCTTAATAAGTCATAGAATTATAAGGGAGGAGGCTTGTAAAGTACACTTATTTGAATAATAATTTATAAGTTCCAGATAACTCATCTGAAAGTATATTATTAATTTTTAAAACTGATATTGATTTAATTAATTATTTTGTATCTCCTGCATGTAAATCTTATTTAAATTATAATTAATATTTGAATATTTAATCAATATAAATTACAAATTATACTATATCTAATACTTTAATTATATATGATAATTTATGTTCTATTAAATGTTTTCCAGGCAAGATGGTTTGCGTTCCATGTTTTATGATTCCATTCCTCCTTTTTCTGTGGCGTTTTATTCAACCATTTGTGTTAATGCTATGGAATAATCCCAAAAACAAAGAAGGTGACAAAGATAGTGGTGATAACCAGAAAGAAGAAAATTATTGTCCATCTGCGTTGATGTGCCCCTGCGCCAAGACAGATCCTATACAAAATAACACTGAAGGAAAAACAGTTGAAGAGAAGAAAGAAGATTAAATTGTATATTTGAAATTGATGTCTTCTTTGTTATCACATAGTATTTTAAGTGTTATAACTGACAAATACTGTTTTTTTTTCTCCTGTTCACCTTCTACTTTCAATGTGTAAATAGTCAGTGTAATAAGTTTCAGAAATGAATACTTCCTTCACTCCAGAAATTATATTCAAGTCAGTACTTTGTATGTTGGAAAAATGTGAAATGAATTTGAAAATTACGTTTTCTATTGGATTCATTTATTATATAGAAATATGCTCTTTAATATAGAATGGATTGAGAAAGACATACAGATGTATCAAAATAAAAGTTTATTCTCTTTAAAGTATTACATTCCATTTTGGTATGCATTTTTGAATATAAATCTATTAAGGACAGAGATATTTTTATTGTAGAACAAATCCCTTGATTTTTTATCTTATATAATGTTGTTTTTTTTACTGCAATATGATAACTTCTAATGGCCTGAACAGCCAATCCCACTGTGACATTTGAGGAGAGTTGGGATTGGACTCAGCTTTGGCAATATCACAAATAGTATTAGTCATTCTATAAGTCTTTGTATAATGTTTATCATGTGATGCAGGTTACATGCAACATAAAACTTTATATACTCGGGATAGAAAAAAAGAATTGTTATTGTATTTACATCTGTTATTTATAATATTGATGGTGTTTTGAGTTCCTCATTTATTCATTAGGCAAATTATTGTATGTATGCTTGAAGAATATTGGGCAGCTGAATAGCATTGTATTTATGCATTTTATATTAGAAATATTTTCATTACTTTATTTTAATAATTAATGCTAAATACAGATATTGGACTTTTTAAAAATTAGTGCTATTATTGCTAATTTTCAGTTAGAATGGACTTACTTTTGAATGGTAATATAATGTTACCATGCATTTTCAGTTGTCAAATATTTAGTCATAGTTGTAACCAATATTATTGAGCATAGAAATCTTTTATTGTGGTTTGTACCAACATTCAATATTCATGTGCGAGATTTTTATTTATACATCTCTATGTTTCAGATTATTATTTGTTCTTAATTTTTGGATTTTAAGGGCTAATAGAAAGGTGACCCTTCATGCAGAGTTAAATTTTATGATATAGGTTTGTTCCGCCACGAGTCCAAACTATCAATAATAAATAAATAAATATATATATATATATATATATATATATATATATATATATATATATAGACACAAGGGTGTGCATGTATATGTATAATAGAGATAAGGCCCAAGATCCTCCATTCCAGGGGACTGAGGAAGCTCATGGGATTCAAAATTTCCATATACACCCATTTTCTTATGACCGTTCCAAAACATATCATCTTGCATTTGAATTTACAATGATGAAAAGTATGAAATATTGTTATTTTTTTATTATTGAATTGCTGATATCAATAAGGAAACTGAATACAGGCTGGAAATTAAACAATTTTTATAGATTCAAAATCAGTATCATATAAAACATTAATGTTTTTGTGTACTAAGATATTTTCTTATTTGAATTTATCTAATAAGGTTTATTTGGCTTTACTCCCTATTCAACCGTCTTTAATTTACATAGAATGAATTTAGTAAGTTACACGTAAATTAGATTTTTTAATTTTAGTTGGAGGGGAAATGAACCAGGTATCACATGTTATTAAGTAGATTTATTGTAATCATTTATCCTATATTTTTTATTGTAAATGATCATTAACTAACTACTTTTATGTCATTATTATTTGCAATACAAATTATCTTTCTATGCTTGATTTTTTATCATATCAACCTCCATATTAAACTTTATACTTTAATACTCTCTAATTTTGCCCGAATATAAAATATACAACAAATACCACCAAGACATTGTAATGTTCTTGATATTTAGTTTTTGATGAAATGTTTAAATATTGAGTTTGGTAATGATCAAAGAGAACTTTTAAAACACTTTAAGCTAACAGACAGACATTCACTCTATTTGCCCTCACACATATACACCGGGCCTGGGACACCCTATATACACTCTCTGTATATAGGGTGTCCCAGGCTGATATATTGTTAACAGTTTATAAATAAGTTATGGCAATTCATAAATTAGTATGAAGTTAACCTGTAAGAACAGTTTTAAATATCCTACAACATTCATATCCCATATTTAAAAAAAATAATACCTGTGCTGCCACACACACAAAAAAAAATTCAGGTTTTATAAATGAAGTATGCAAAGTACTTCATATTTTAGCTTTTCTTGTTCTGAAAATAAACGTGAAATCCGTTTTTGAATAAGATATTAAATAATGAATATATAAATGGAATTAGAAGGGAAAAACTGATCTATTGATTTCTGATAAGGCAAGCAGATAAAAAAAGTAGGCTGGTTGAGATCAATTGACAATCAGTTGGGCTGGAAATTAAATGTATGGTTTGGAATCATTGAGTCTGAAATTGTCAACCACATTTCTCGCACAATAATGCGAAGTTTAACTTTTACTGAATTTATAAAAAACGATTTTCCGATATTAATGCAAAATTTAACAATGATATCTGTGCGAATGGCACCAGAAAATCTTGCCATACTGAGAAGATAATGAAAGAAAACCCCTTCAGGGATCATATCCTGTCGAACAATAACGTAACCGCGAAATTTTAGAAAACAGGCCATAATTGTCAGAATAACTTTTAACTATATTTTACCTCCGGTAAAATATTAGTAAAGTGTTTTTTCTGTGACTTAATTTCAAATTTCTGACATGTATGGCTTATTTTCATATTTCTCAACTGTTCCGCAGGATGAGCAGTATTTACAATAAAATAAAATGACAAATGGTATTTTGGATACGAGTATAGTAGGCTTTAGGCCGATCCCAGCCTAAAGGACCTGACAATGTTGTTTTGGCTGATAATTGAACGTAAATAGAACTTTACGTGCTGCGGTAAAGTTTTTTACAGGGGACCGAGTATGGTTTGCTTGCTACTTCGGCGTAATTAGCTAGTTACATGAAATATGTAAATGTAAACAGGTTATTGGAAAGTTTAGGTTCCAGCTTTGTCTCCCGCAGAGAGGTATGTTAGAGAGATAGTCCTTGGACAGTCAGCTCCCATTGGCCTGATAGCAAGTAGAAACACAATTAGCTTTTATCTCTGGGGAATCACAGGCCTGCCTCTAGCTCCCTTTATTTTGTGAAACTTGCTCTCCTGTTGTATTGTTTTATTACAGTTTCTCTACCTCATTTACAAAAATGTTCTTCTCAAAGAAAAAAGGTAGGTTAAACTGTCTATTTCATGTTGTATGCATTTAATGAAAGACCCATATGACATAAATAAAATATAACTGAAGCCTGTATTAAGTAAAAGAACATAGTATTCATTCTAAATTAATTAATTTTATATCATTTAATTAATTATTCATTTAACTGAAACAAAAAGAAAAGTGACTTATTCGCAAATATTGTTTTATTTTTTTGTTGTAATCATTTATTTGAGCCACAATTTGACATATTCTGTTATAGATACCAGATATTATAATTAATAATACTAATTAACACCAGTTAAAAATGATTAAAAATTACTTGGTGAAAATCTGAATGTTAATTTTTATTGAATGTATATTTTTCTGTGTAAATTAGCCTTTATAAACAATAGGAAATTAGTAACATCTCCTAATCAGAATAAGAATGTAGGCCTAAAATAATTCATCACTATTACAATTATAATAACAATTGTATTTCTGTATGAAGTCTCCTATTTTAAGCATTGCCTATTTTGAGTTCTGATATTCGAGTAGTGTATTTTAGTTATTTTACACCAATAATGAAATATTAGTGTTTTATTTCACAGAATAAAATATATTGTATTCTATAAAATACAGAAAATACCAAATTTAGACTTTTTTTTTTTTGTGTGTGTGTGTGTGTGTGTGTGTGTGTGTGTGTGTATATATATATATATATATATATATATATATATATATTTATAATGTCTATGATGTAGGCTGTAATGTACTAGTGGGACAATAAGTGAAATAAAATGGATAATAAATCTAACATTTGAGGCTCCCTGAAGTAAATTGAATGTTTTTTTTTTTTTTTTTTTGTTTTGGAAGCTGGCCAAATAATATAAATTAAAAAAAAAAAAACAAGATAGGTATTGATTTATGAATTATTACCCAAATTCAATTGAATAGTTTATAGATAAAGGGCCTTTTAGGACCCCTCTCTCCAGTTACTTGGTGTTCAAACTTGAAATTAATAATATATCCACCTTTTTCAAAAAAAGTTTCTCTAATTTTGTTTTATATATAATGTATATGTGTATACACATTATATTTAAAAATTAAGTTGTATATAGCAATGTTTTATTTGAAAATGTGTTCAAATAATCGGGTTCACATTGATAGCTAGCATAAGAAAAATAATCATTTTTCACCTTTGTATTCTGTATGTTGAGGTTCTGGATGTTAGTGGAAGTTAAAAATATCGATCCCTATTACCTAATAGAAAATCTATGGGACCGTTTTTCCAAAAGTCTGGATCTGCCAGTGATGTCTTATCAGTGGACTAAATAAATTTATTTATTTAGTGACGAACTCACTAAATAAAATCCTTAGTCCTACCCTTGGTGGAAAAGGGTGGTAACCTGTAGATAACCCGTCCCAATTAGCCATAGTAAGAAAAAGATGACCTTAATAAATAATAAAATTAAATTATTTATTAATGTCCACTTTTTGCAACTAAGGCTTATTGGGACGGGTTATTTGCAGGTTACCAGCCTTTTCTAGTCAGGGTGGGACTAAGGATTTTATTTAATGAATTCTGCCACTAAATAAATTCCTATGCCCAGGAGGGAATCGAACTCGCCACTCTAGGTTTACCACATGAGATTAAGGTCAACACTTTAACTCACATGGCTAAACTGAGCCCCTAATAAATAATAATAAATAGGAATTATCAATGAATGAACTGGTCTTAGCAGACGGCAATGGGTGATGATGGAACGTTCCGAGCAACTGATACTCTTTTACCTTGACAGATCCTTGAGTGAAGCTCGAAGCTCGTAACAACCCTTAATATTAGGGAGTGGCACTAGACCAGCACTAAGTGGTTTCTGAGCGGTAGCCTGCCAAGGAATTCCTAACCGTTTAGTACAGTGTGTGCTAATCAACAAGACTTGAGATCCACAATCTAGTAACCGAACCGTTTGGGGGTTACCCCAGCTATCATAAACATGGACTAGAGTAGTGCCAAGCAACATCTGAGCAGGGCAAGTTACACTAGCGATAATAGAATTAGTTCGACGATTGAGATGGCATATGATTATCATTTTCCCTAGCGACAGAAGGGCAGTTGCATTACTCGAATGTGTAAGAGCTCAGGTGACTGAGAATAAAAAGTTTGCCTAGAGTTTTTAAGATGTTTACTCTAGGATCCATGGATCATGATATGATGTGCCCTATTTTACTCTCTGCAGCGACCTCTAGATTGTCAGGAAGAGGCATGATGACCACCTCGAAGACAATTGAAGCAAATTAGTTTATTAATTAGAAATGAACACCTATGTACTGGGCTCATATTCTGAAAATGTGGACATTAAAATAAAAGATGCCTATGGGTGCAGTTACAGAAAGATTTGACCTGAGACGATGTCTTAGAGTTTGAGACTGTGTGAAAAAAAAATGATTAGACAAGATAGTGAATACCCGAGTTTTGCCTGTTGAATTCCTTTTTTTGTCTCCAGTTTTTTAAACACAGCACTTAGACAGCTGTAGAGCCTGACATCTAAAGTTCTCAGATATGACTTGGGAAAATATTTGGAAGCTCTGAAAGGTAGAGGGGACCCTTACTACGGGAAAATCTAGAACCTTTTCTATGTATGTTGTTGCGATTAAACGATTATTGTCATAGTGCCTCTTAAGGGAAGACCTTTGAATAATTTTCCTCATTGATTGTGAGTGCTGAAATTAAAGTTGAAAATTCTCCACTGAGGGAAGTAGTGAGATGGTGATTTTTCTCAATAATCAGCATATCACTGTCATATATGATAGATGAGAAAAGTCTTTTAAATGTTGGCTATTTAGTTATGTTTCCAGAAAATTTAGGAAGATCTATGCGACGTAATATATTTTGAACTTAGGTTACACTACAACACAAAGTATTATTTTGACTAACATTTGAACACATCTGAATGATAAGAAAATAATGACTATTTATTTCAGATCTCTTTTTTTTCCATCCTCAAGGAGAAATAAAGATTTAAAATTATTGGTGATAGCTAAACTCTGGGCAGATTTAAATTCTGATAAATAATTATGGCTGACTTCTGCGCATTAGAGCACATTGCCTTAAAGAGAGGTGGTGAAATGTGTTCAATGTTTCCATTATCTTTGCTTGACTTGCCCTTATCAAAAGATTTTATTAATTTTATTTTTATTATAAATCTTATTGAAGATATTTATCTCAGGTAAAGAGATGAAAAAAATATGATCTTGAAAATTAAATAAATCTGTATTTTCAGATGAAAAATCTGAAGATTTGAAAAGATTGGAGGAGAAAAATCAACAATTGGAGGAACATCGTAAGTTAATTGCAAATGTTCTTAAGTTATTCTATAGCAACAATTTTAATGAAGGAAATTTAGAATTTTGAGAAAATATAATACATTTTTCTTACTGTGCTAATTGTGTTATTAATTACAGGATTATTTTATGATGATCAATGTATGATGGATTGTATGATGTTCAATAACCTATATGAATATTTTTTTAATGTTCTTTATCTTCTTTGTTTACTTTTAACTTACTTCCTTAAAAGAATTCAATTTTCTCTTTTCAAACATCTCTGTAGATGCCATAATTATTGGTTGATTGTTGAGTACACATGGGAAAAGCTTTCGATGCAATAGTACCACTTTCAAGCCTTCTAAAACCATTACTGGGTATAGATTGTATATTTATGTCAAATGTTCAGCTACCAGTTGATTTCCTTTTATTCTTCATTTATTCATCTTGTATAGATCACCTGTCTTTCCTGATGTAGTCTTGGGCCCATGCAGGTAATTAGGTCTTCCTCGTGTCATGTTGGATTTTCCATTTCGAACTTTTTGTTAGAAATCCTATTTTATTTTCATTTATTTATTAATATTTTATTTCTTTATTTTTATAAATATAATGAACTTCTATATTCTCTGCCGTTTCGTCTTACTGTTCATACATTTGTCCATTTGCTGGAGTCTATTCTCTCTTGTTCTTTATTAATGGTTTCAGTACCCTAAATATTGTGTCTGAACTTCTATAAAATTTTTCATTGATTATTGATTAATATCCCTGTCGAATGTCTTCTGTTCTTATTTCCATATGTTCTAATTTTCAGTTTGTGTATTTCTGTAACAGTTTCATGTCCTCTTCTATGTTCATTAGGTTTGGGCAGTTATCGTTTGAGTGGTTGATGAAATTGGAGTCTCGTTTCTTCTGTCTGAAGGAACGTATATGTTCATTATATTTATCTTCAGTCTTCTTTCTGTTTTTTCTGAGTATATGTTTTCACAAGAGCATGTAATTTCATATGAATTGTACATTTTGCACATGTTCTGGTTCCCATGCTGTTTGTAAGGAATTGTCTGAACGTATTCCCCGGCTTTCTGCTCCAGCTGTCTTTTTCAAAGAAAATACTAGCTGTACTTCGGGATCAGAAGAATGCTTTGCCCAGGAAAAAAGTCTACATAACACATGACAGACGCTAAAGCCAGTTAGAAATAAAAAAATCAGATTGAGATATGATTGCAATGTTGGAGTTTTGATGAGGGATTTGGTTCATAAAATTTTAATTGCTTTTTCTGTTATGGTTTTATTAGCAGATTTTCCTTAAGAGAAAACATCTATTGAGGTTAACTTGTGACTAATGAATGCATTACACTACCAGTATTTATTACATTTTTTTAACTATGTATTACTATTAGGCAAAAGTTCACAATTCTTGTAACACATTATTTAACTCCCTTTAGACTAATCTGTTCTATATTTTTCATGTTCCTTGTTTAACGTCTCTGCAGGAGTAAAATTCTTTGAGTAAAACTCAGCCAGCCCATTAGGGAGACATCCTTTCTCTTGACAAAAAAGGCTATTTATGAACATTTTTCTGTCAACATTTTAGAGGCCACAATTTTTATTTGATAATATTTAAACTTGATATATAATTGTATCACGTAAAACTAAAATAAGATTATTAACGTTCAATTTACTGACAAGTAAAAGTTCTTGGTTTAACGCTTTGCATGTATACCATCAGCGTGTATACTGTATAGTTTAGGGTTTATGTGTCACACGGCCAGTGGCTGGATATGCATGTTCTCTCTTTGCTATTTCAATGCCTAATAGTGGTTAGCCCTGTGATCTTCACAGTTGTCTTGTGGTTGTAAGCTCTAGTTATTTTTCACTTCAACGGGGCATGCTTTTTGTTTGTTTAATTTTGTTTATAATATCTAGAGTTAAGGTTTGAATTTTCACATGGGCAATAGGGATTTATTTAGTGACAAAACTCATTAATAATTCTTAGCCCCCACCCTTATTAGAAAAAGATTGTTATTCTGGAGATTAGCTTCTGACCCCCCACCCCCCAGGAACCCTTCTGATTAGCTATTTCTCCACAAAGTAATTATTAATAAATAACTTTTATTTTTATAATGACATTTACTACTTCCTCCATAAATATTCTAGGAGGAAGTTTTTGAATGATATCGTTCAACATTAGAAACATATTTACTTAATATTGTTTTAATGAACTCCTGTGCTATTAATTTTTATTATTTATTTAGTTGCTGCTATGGAAAGGAAGTTTTCACGGCTCACAAGCCAAGACGAGGGAGGTAAGTGTTTTATTATCAGTAGTTCAGTTTACTTAGTGCTCTTAATAAACAAAAAAAAAAGAAAACAACAGGAATTTGACATCTCAATATGGGAGAGGATTAATATATATATATATATATATATATATATATATATATATATATATATATTTTAATCCTCCTCCATTGAGATGCCAAATCCCATAATTTGAATTAAAATGATATTGATAGGTTGATTTGAGTCATTGTGTCTCATCCCATAGTTTGAGTTAAATTTAATTGATAATAGATTTGAGCCACATTTCGTGATTTCAGTATTCTTACAGCATTAGTTCTCAAGTTATAAGGTAAACGATTGAATATGCCTTTGATTTTTCTTAATTATTAATTAGTTTAGCATTTCTAGATGTGTGTGTGTGTGTGTATATATTATATATATATATATATATATATATATATTATATATATATATATATATATATATATATATATATATATATATAATGTATGTATATAAATATCACAATTTCAGCTCTATCGTTCCATAACTTAATTGTGATAGAATTACAGACTAACAAATTCGTCTCCCTTCCAACAGCCAGGGTTCACATATATTTTTCAACTTGCGAGATCACTTATACTCAATATTTGGCCATATAGCTCCCTGGCAACAGCTCCAGCTGTAGTTATTGCTTCCCTGGAACTGACTTGAACACTCCAAATGTGTGTCCTCTAACAATTTTCATAAATTACTGAATAAATCCTTCAGGCAATCGCCTTTTTTCTTTAATCTAGACCTTTTAAGGACTTTGTAGTTGAAATTCCAAATGCCGCAAAAGAGAATTGTTGTTCACAAATCATATTCCAAAATGCATATTGCATTGACCTTAAGAGATTTAAATGTTTTTATTAAAATATAATTAAGTTATATGCAATAGAATGTGGTCATGTAGAGACAAATCTAGGAATTGGATAAAACTGAAGTTGAAAATAACACAACATTAATAATCTTATAAAAGAGCACTATGTTGGAATAGCAAAACATAAATTCTAATTAATTACTAATGGTACATACAATTGATTATTCACTACTGTTTCCATAAAGACCATATGTGGATATATTTTTTTTGTATCCACTTCTTTCTTGTTTTATTGGTTGTAACTATCAAAATGAGTTCTCCCACTTTTCTCAGCAACTATACTTGTTTGAAGAGGACTTTTGTTCCTCATTGACATTCTTTAATTATATAAATATTTCTTAATACACATTTTTATTTTATTTTTATGATTTCATTTTTCTCGCTAGTTTCAGGAACTTCTAGAAAAAGTTCAGCATTGAAAGAAGTTTATGAAGATCAACTTCAACAGGTTTTAGAGAAAAATAAGGAGTTAGAAAATAAATGTGAGTGATTTTTAGGGTTATTAATTATTTTAAACACACTCATATAATAGTTTAATTGTATTAATTTATTAATATTTATTGTATCCTTGTTTTAATAGTAATAAAAGTAAATGAGATGATGACTCAGATGGAAGAATTGGAACGAAAAAAGAAAGGTAATTCTTTTATTTACTATCCACAGTTCACATTACTAATGATACTAGAAAGTCTTACAAAATTCAGTTTTATTCATAGCAGCATTTTGCCCTCAAATACATTTCCCTGCTTTTAGATTAATGGATATTTATTATTAACAACTTAACATATTGGTTAAAACTATTTAACATAATTTTATTATGCTAATTTTTTTATTTTATTTTTGTATTCCTGGCTTGATAATTTATTTATATTAATTAACAATATATTGACAATACTATTTTGAGGTATTAATAATTTTTATTGAAAACATATAATAAGAAGGCTATTATGAAATTCACAATAGATATCTTCCTGTATTTTAGCTTTGAAAATGCCAAGGCAAGTGAAACATTCTCCTTCTAATCCTGATGTTTTGGCATCATTACGCAATTTGTGAAAGAATTATTAATGATGTCTCTTAGAAAGAATTTCTTTTTATTAATATTTAGATAGTCTTTTTTGTCTGCTTCCTTGTTCCAGGGTTGCAATTATTTATATACAGTCAAATACTAAATCCCTCAATTATCCTGAATAGACTGCAGAAGCCAATAATAATATTTCTTTTCTTTTGTTATTTCAAAAACTAAAGCTTGCCTGTAGTAGTTTTAATCCTAACCTGATGTAATAATTAAAAAGTCCGTCACGCAGGGGCTGCGTAAACTAAGCAGATTTCCCAGATGAAGTTTTACAATAGAGAAATCTGCCTAATAACAACTGTAGTAGTAAGAAACCTCTAAACCCAAAACATTATTTAGGGCGTAATAACCCAGTAGTTTCTAGCCCCAAAAAACAGTTAACCTAACCTCTAAACCTATTCACGAGGGACGAATAGTTATGGAAACGGCCGCCAGAGCTCTCGGCAGAAAGTCCTAACATAGCCTACTGGTGACCACACGCAGAATACAAATGCAAATATCTCGGTTAATATTCAAGATACAGAATAAATTTATAGAACAATATTTATAGTAAATTGAATTTGCAATAAGATTTATTCTATACAATTTTTCGATCCGACGCATAATAACGGAGATATTTTGAATTTTCAAAAATCCCCCCTCTAAACCCCCCCCCTCCCACTGGTCTGATTTCAGCCATTAACGAACTTGATCTTCCTTTTTACATAAAACGATTAAATTCCGAGTTTGGTAACGATCAAACAAAAATTGCGACCGCTAGAGCGTTAACATATATATATATATATATATATATATATATATATATATATATATATATATAATTTTAAACGGACCTCATTTTCGTCATCTCCTGGGTAGGATCGATGGATATTTGAAGAAATTTTTCGAAACTCGCATCATGAGTACGACCTCAATAGCTGATTTCCCTTAAGGGTAATCTGCTAAAATAAAAGTTATTGCCACCATTTCATTTAAGAATAGGAAATGTTATAAATATATGAAGATGCAAGTTGACATTCTATAGTGTTAGTTAGGGGCTACCTAGTACTTCTATTTTAGTGGAAATCAGCTACTACGCTTTTTTTCTAGGGTTCCTGCATGCTGATCATTGTGGGCATCGGTTCTATAATGCAAACATTTTTGTACACTTGCAACTGATTTTGCAGACAATGTGCATCCCTCAAACGCTTCACTTAAAATTATATCAATCAGTGAGTAGTTAGGTATTGGGTGATAGCCACCCTTAAGCATTGAAGGGTGTCCTTGGAGACAAACGAAAATTTATTAAAGATTCCAAATGTTTAACTATATTGAATTTATTCTATAACAGCTCTATTGCATATCTCTTAAAGCTAAAGCTTGATATTGCTTCTGTTTAACTGGAGTGTCCCTAGTTCTCCGAAATTACTCAAAAATAGGTAATATCTTCCTCCATGAGACTAACCTAAAAAAAGTCCGTCACGCAACCCCCCTCTCCATACGAGAGCCGAACAGTTACGGCAAAGGACCGAACTAGCTTTTGGCAGGAAATTCCGTTGTACGTTATCGGCCCAAATTTAATAAAAATGTCAATATCTCGGTTAATATTCAAGATAGAGAATAAATGCATAGAACAATATATATAGTAAATTTAATTTACAATAAGATTGGTTCTATACACTTTTGTGATCCGACGTATGGTAACAGAGATATTTTGAGTTTTGAAAATCCCCCCTCCCACTGGTCGTGTCATGAGTACGACCTCAATAGCTGATTTCTCTTAAGGGAAATCTGCTTAAAAATATCAGGGAGAATTACTTGGCATCAAAGAGAGGACTCCACTCTAGATTGTAGTTTGCATAGTTCAATCTATCTAATGATAGATATTAGCTGCTAGTATTCATTTAAAAATGACTGAGCACAACTTCAGTGTATCTACAACCATACCTGACTGATAGGTGACAACCTAGTCAGATATAAGATGTTAAATCAATGATTAATCCGAGCATAAAAACCAAATATCTGGGATAACCTTTTATGCACTGCATGTAATACACACTTATATTTTAAAGGAAATATTATCAATTCTCTCTTTTAAGAACTTGAACATCAAATGCTTGGATTCTTACTATAATTCATACTTCGTGATGACAGTCCTGCAGAAAGACTTGACAACGGTGAATTCTATTCTTCTAGAAGATATGACTCTTCAATTCCACTTTTATATACTGCCTATGCTATTTTGATCTTTTAGATTTGAATTCATTATCTTTGTCAGGCCAAATGTTAGACTGGAGCTACACCATTAACCAGTCTATCCATTCTGTTGAAGGATGTTTCTAAAAATGTTGGCCTTAGGTAGGTTTCCTTTGTTGATACCTTGTTAGACCTAATTGGGAAGAGCTTCATAATGGCATGCAGTTGTATCTCCTTGCCTTCTGCATGATACCAACTAACAGATAAAGAAGTACTCTATATTGAAGAGAAGACTTCAGTTGTGTTCAAAGTTGATAGAAAGCCATTCAACAGCAGTCCACATAGGTGTGACTAATGTTGGGTATTAATAGCCTACCATGTGCATACAAACTAAAATTTAATGTAACTTCAAACTTGCCTGACTGACTTAAGGTTAGTGAAGGCCAATTTACTAATTGGAAAATGTGTATATGCAACAATATTCAAAAGTATTTTTGGAATGTTTTTTTTGGAACTAGTGGCTCATTAAATCTAAAGGTGAATTATAATTTAAATTGTTCCAGAAGCAAATCAAGTTCCACTTTTGCCGAATCCTCCAAATAATTGGTAAGTTTATTTCAAAAGTTGATTCTAGTTTATTTTTTTAAAATTTTCAAATTGAGTTATTCAACTCTGGGAACGTTAACAAACAATATTATAATAATCTGGGATATCAAGAAGTGGGTTGGTTCCTCCAGTTAATGTGACACTATTGTCCAATTTTTCGATAGATACAGTCATTGTAGGCTGATCGTCGAGTACATCTGACAAGCACTTTTAATACAATGACACCATCTTCAAACCTGTCAAAAGCTGCAATACAACCTAATATATATCTGTGTTGGTTTCTTTTCATTAATTAAAAAAAAAAAAATCGTGTCATAGAGATACAGTATACACTATATGGGAAATTCGATTTCATAGTCAAGAGTGGACATTTTAATCTAAGTCAAAAGATTCAACTGTCACTCTGTATAGGAAAAATATAAAAGATAAAAAAAAAGTCAGGGCATGTTTAAAATTTATTTTTTAGAAATTAAAAGTTGAATTTTGTAAATATAGTATGTATTTAATAATTTTGGTGCCACATTCAACAGGTTTGAAAATGGTGCCATCACATTGAATGTGCTTGCCATGTGTGCTCGGCAGTCAGCCGTAGTGTCAGCATCTGCTGGCATGCAGCAACAGTATTGTAATAATCATAAACAATATGAAGTCAAATATTTATTTGCAGTTCATCAGATAACCCATTGTCCACTTGAACCTGTTTTCTTGTATAGCATAGTTAAATAGTAGTTTAAGGATTTTGATGTGCAGGTGACCACAGCTTTCCTAAAATAAGTACGAAAAAAAGAAAATTGCATGCCTAATACTGTCATAAATTCTAATATCAGACATGACACCGTTTCTCTATTTGCCCCATTTCCAACTTCATAGCCCATGCCTTCATAAGTGTCCATCTTGAGCACTAAATTAGTTGACAATTAATGCTATAACTTGTGATATCTGTTAATTGAACAAAATCATCCAATTTCAATCTGTATTAGGGGTGGTTTGGAGTAGTGGGTTTTAGCTTTATAGATTTGTTGCCATATGGTATATTTTTGATTTGCATTTTATTTACATTAATATTCTATTATATACATTTTTTTTAAATATTCAATTATTTTATTTTTAGGGGGCAACCAAATCCTCCATTTTATGGCAATGGACCTATGGGATATCCTGGACAACAGCCAGGTGGGATGGGATACCCTGGCCCTCATCATCCAGGAAACTCTGGTCCATATATGCCAATGGGTCCTCAACCAACGAATTTCATGCAAGGACCTCCGCAAGCTCCAAACCCTGGCTTCCAACCACGACCAAATCACCAAATGAATTTTCGCCCACCTCCACCTCTGATGGATGATTCCCCAAGCCAACGCTTTGGACCACGATTCAATAGACCAAAGTTAGCAGCTTTTATTAAAATTATTGAATTTTTCACTTGTAACTGACTAATTATAACGGATAATTACTAATTCAGTTAACATCATTTTAGATGTCCCTCAAGGGCATCATCAGTTCAGTTTGTATTCATAATGTGATTTTCAAAAACGTTCTTCAAATTTCTAACTATCCTCTTCAGAAGATAGAAAAAATGAGTCCTGTACATAACGTATATATATACACATACACACACACACACACACACCCTCACGCACACATGCACGCACGCACACACACACGCACACACACACACACACCAGTAGCTGTCCCAATTTTTGTTTGATAGTTATCAAACTCAATTTTTAAATGCTCCATGTAGAACTACAGATCAAGTTCATTAAAGGCTGAAACCAGGGGAAGGGGAGAGGGGGGGGGGTTCAGCGAGGGATTTAGAACATTCAAAATATCTTTGTTATTATACGTCGGATTTATAAATTGTATAATACCAATCTTATAGCAAATGCAATTTGCTGTAAGTGTTGCTCTGTAAATTGTTTTGTCTATATTTATTATTAACTGAGATATTAGCATTTTTTAGTTTCCAGCCAACTGTGAATCCCCACTCCTCTTCCTCATGCCATGTCAACAGTAAGCTGATATACCATGAAGCACTTTATTCTAAGCTTAAATAATAATTTTTTATTTTCATTGAACTTTTACTGTGTGAGACAGCAAATATTTTTGATTATGCCATCTTTTAATATTTTACAATCTAGACCATTTAATTTTTATTTTATCTACAGTACCATGTTTACCCCTTTCCTGAAAAATTAAAAATTATAATAGGGAATGGCTAAAATTGGGATGGGACAGGGGGGTTCCCCAACCCCCTCTCTAGTTAGCTGGGGTAATAATTGAAAATTTGAAATACCACTGATACTGACAGATCAAAAAATTTGATATAATCAATCTTGGAATTTCAATCGTCTACAACTATTGTTATATTCATTTTTTATTTATCTAGATTATTAACTAAGTTATTTGTATTATTTTGGTTTCAGCCTTTTGTAATTCCACATTTCTACTCATCCGGTTTTCACTTAATGAATACCCCTTACTATGCACCTCATGTCCAGATAACATTTTAATTCCTGTTTACTTCTTACTACAGGAGAAACAGAGAATCGATAGTAAGATAAGATTACCAGCTTGTCATATTCCACTATGTGGGAAATCTGCTTGGTTTATGCAGCACCTGTTGACGGACTTTTTGTTTGTCAGATGGAGTTGTGTTCTAAAATTTGTCTGGTTATATAACAGAGTTTCTTTGTTATATATTATTAGCTTTTCAGCTTCTAAATAATGTTTGAAGTGACATCTTTTTTTTTTTTTTTTTTTTTTTTTTAATTTTCATACTTAAACTTGTAGTAAAGCAAGTTTAAAGCTATGACGCAGGTAAAATGTCTTTCCCCTCAATATAAAATATTGAACAACTTTTTAAAACTTAGCTCAGCCTACGTTTACATAGTTTATTTTATTTAAAACAAGTATGTAAACTTATGTTGCCTTCTTATTTACTTATTTCCTTTTTATATATTTTTTGCCTTCTTGTATACTTGTTAATTCACAAGAAGTTTTTTTTTTGTTTAGTTATAACAAAAATTATCAAAAGAACCGGTCATCAGAGAATCAAAGTGGGGATAAACCTTTTCAGAATAGGTAAGAGCTTATTATTCTGATTGAAGTATTAACATTAGTTGAACTAAATCTTCTGAATAATTATTTAATTTATTATATATTTTCAATGTTTTGAGATTTTGATTGTCTCTGATATTTTAAAGCAAAATTATGCTAGTTTGTTTGCATTGTTGTGACATTTCTTTATAATAGTATTACTTAATTTCCCACACATGCTTACCCAGTTTTGTGCTTATGAGTCTCATTGATCAGAAATTTGGTGTTTCTCTTATCTTGCCTCTTGTTTACCAGTATATACTTACAAGTACAATGGTACCCTCCACCCCTGGTTACTTGGCTACTAACATCCATTGTTTGTTAAATACTCCCTAAAATATAATGACCTTTTATGATATTTTTGGAACGTTATCTACTGGTTACTAAACTTTTCTAGTAGTGATTTTATAAAGTGTGTACTTCACTCTGTAAATTCCCATGCCTAAGTGAGAATCGAACCATGGCTCAAGAGGTCACCAATAAATTTTGGGTCTACTATTTAACACTTATGACCACTCTAAGCTATTGTTTGACGAAATTCTCTGAGGTGTTGTGTTTAGAAAATAACAGGAATTTTTGAATTTACACGGATTTGGATAGTCCAATTGACAAAACAATTTTTTATTATGGTGGTATACATGCCCCTGAATTATGATAAAATTTTCAGCTGTATTCATTGTTTACTTTGTGACAGCTGTTTCGTTTGCTAAAAGAAATGGATCAACGTATTTGTATCAAATTTTGCGTAAACAATTAAATGAAGTGTAACAAAATGTGCGAAATGTTAACAAAAGCCTATGTGAGTCTACTATGAGTAAGCTAGAGTTTACGAGTGGGATAAGTGTTTCCCAGATGGGTGTGATGATGTTGAAGACGACAAACACCCCAGCACATCCACAACTGATGAAAATGTGGAAGTAATGGTTGTAGTGATCTGGCTGAGGCAATAGGCAGTGGAAGCTGTAAAAATTTTAATTCCCACAACCTAATGACTAACAAAGAATTTTAGGAAGGGTCTCACCAACAATCGATTCCTGACTTTAAATAAATATAAATTTATTTATAATCAAAATTCAATAATTATAAATATAAATTGAAAATGAGATAGGCACCTTTTAAGCAATATAATGGGGATACTTATGTCTAATTAAACTAAATTACAAGGAAAGAACTTAGCTGTTTTATGCACTTTTACACCATTATAATGCACCTGCTCACACTTCATTGCTGGTTCACGAATTTTTGGTCAAAATCAATACTGTAATGATGCCCTGGCCTCCCTATTCACCAGACATGGTTCTGTGTGGCTCCTATTTCCAAAAATCAAGAGGACCTTAAAGGGCCGTCTCTTTACAGGCATAGATGACATTAAAAGCTCATTGCTGAAAGAACTAAAGGTGAACCCAAGGATGAGTTTGAAAAGTGTTTTGACGATTAGAAGAATGGGCACAAGTGCATTGTATCTAATGGGGACTAATTTGAAGCGACAACATTAATGTAGATGGATAAATAAATTTTGTTTTCAAAAAACAAAAATTCCTTTTATTTTCTGAACACAACTCTTAGCTCATAGGACAACAAACTGGACTGCTATATCAGTCCACAGTACATGGGGCACATCTCCTTAACGACTGATATATCAGTCCGTAGCACTCCAGGCACTGAAACCACTAGACTATCAGCTCATAACAGCCTAAGAGTTAATTGGTTATTCCTAAATGATAATGTATAACATAACACTTACAGTACTTGCACTTACATTTATAGAATGAAATGAATTACTGATGTGAACGATAAAATACTGAAAGCAATTGAGATAGTAATGGTTTAAATTGAGTTTAAAACGAAACATTTATTCCTAAGCTATTATTTTGGTCTTGATTGTAAAGTTTTTTACTTGCAAATAAGTGCTAGTTCTATTATTTAAGGGACTGTTTTGGTTCTTTAATATAATATTCCACATATTATTAATGGTTGCATTGATTTTTTCTTTCTTTATAGAGATGAGAACAGAGGTAGAAATCAAGGAAGAGAAAGACCACTTTTCCTAAATACTGAACAAAACAATAGATCAAAAAGTCAACCAAGGTAATTAACTTGTTTGTTGTTATATTTAGTTATTTTGATCATTTACTAATTTCACAATTCTTTTGATTAGGAATAAAGGCAAATCGAACAATCCCAATGAAGAGAACGGAAGGTAAATTATATTACTTGTAATTTAAATTATAATTTTAAGGTTTTCTAAATTAATTTTATTTGGTTTGGGGTTAAAATTTGAATCTATAGGTTAAATTATAAAAGGCTTTTGTTTTTTCCTTGGTGCACTATACCTAGAATGATTTAGCTCATACAGCTTAGCCTTTTTACATTTTATTGTTTTATTTTATGCAGATTTTGTTTTAACTAATGTTCATTTTATTTTTTTTAGTATGATTCGAGACCCAAATTCAGAGAATGAGAAACAAAAACAAGTACGGTATGTCTATTCAAGTTCTAGTTTTCTGTATAAACCTTACTTCCACTAAATAAGATCTTTCATTATTTACTAGATAGTAAAAAGAATTTTTTCATTCATTCATGAATGAAAGTGATTGAGGTGGAAATCACATTGAAAATCGATAAAATAGTGTACTGAGACTATATTAATTTAATACTCATTGTGTTAGTGTTTGGAAATGGGAGATGGATTATTACTTGAATGATTTCATTAAAATTAATAAATCTGGAACTTCTTGCCTTCTACTCAATAAAACAGATTCATTAATGTGTGCTGATAGTTCTTATTAGTATTGCTTTCAAGTATGGCATACTTGTATTTGATGAAAGTTAATTGTCTTTTATTTGTTTATACGTTTCAGATTTGAACAAAAAGGGAGAAACAGAGGTCGTGGCAATTTTCATGGGAACACTTTCTCAAACAGGTAGAGTTATAATAATAAATTGTGCTAAAATTCATTAAAATTAGTTATTAATTTTGTGCTTATGTGAACAGTCTACATTTAAGTCCTTAGCTGAAGCTAAGGAAATAATATGATACTTTAAAAACATTTCAATATTACGTATAACTAGCGAACCTGACAGATGTCCTGCATGATATTCCAAGCGATTAGGATATTAAATTTAATAATATTATGTTTAAAACAAAAGCTACTTTTAATAACACAAAAACAACTTTTGTTATGTGCACATAACATTGCCTAAAAACAAATAGAAAATGAAAAATCATGAATTTTTTATTAGGCTTTCCTTATAACCCCCACTCTCGTTCGACCTAAAAAATTTAATATAGCTTCTAATCATGGAAGAATTAATGCTAATTTACATATAGAGTTTTGATAAGTTCATTTCCAATCATTAGGCCCAATAAAATTGTTGGCTCCCACTTTAATTTTTTAGTTTATATCTCGTTTATACTTTGTTATACGACAAAAGTGAATATAACAAAAGTTACTTTAAATAACAAAATAAACAACTTTTATCCTGAGAATATTTGCCAAAAAACCAATAGGAAATGAAATATCTCTATTTTTTAATTTTAGGCCTCCCTTACAATCCCCACTCCTGCTCCATCTGCCGGGCTGATTTGTGAATCTAAACCATCCAGGGCATCACCCAAACGCATACAAAAAAATGCATTCAAATCAGTCTAGCCATTTAGGAGGAGTTCAGTGACATACACACGTACAGTAGAATTATATATATAAAGATATTGAATATTATTTAAACACATTAAATGTAAACTAATATTTAAGGACCTTTAATTTACTCAGTTAACCCTTTATAGGACAAGGGTCACTAGCACAGCCTCATCTGGCCTCCTACCGTGCTCATTCAAACTCGGATCGAGCGGCCGGGAAGGAGGTTTCTCGGCTCCCGATGCTGTAACATTCAGGAATAATCCACCAAAGATCTGTGTTTGCCTCATTTTCTCCTGACATGTAGCAAACAACCTTGTAACTTTCTCAGTCCGAGTTTGAATAAGTGTGGGAGGAGGCCGCACTAGCCATATAAAGGGCTAAGTTATTTTTACAAGAATTGACAATGAATCTAATATAAAGTTTTTGGTGTTTCTTTTAACTCTGCATCAGGCGCAGAAGAATGGTGGAAATATTTTATTTATCTATGCCATACTCAATATTTAAACATGAAACGTTTAAATATTGTGTATGAGCATCATGCTGAAGCACAAGTTAATGGCCGAAATCGGACTGTGAATTAGGAGCTTTAGAGGAGGGGGGGGGATTCAAAATATTTCTGTTATGAGTCGAACTTAAAAATGTTATAAAACCAGTCTTGTTAAAATATTGATGCTCTTCAATTGTTTTCTATACATTTTTTCTTAACTCAAATTATTATTCATTTGGAATTATTCATTCTTTCTTGTTTTCAGACTTCAGTAAACCCCCACTTGTACTCATCGAATTTTTTAATTAGAAATAGAGAAAATGTGGTGAGATGAAATCAGTACTGTGTGGAAATCTGTTCAGTTTACGCAGCCCCTGCATGACAGCCTTTTTGTGTTTTGGTCATCTCTCCACCTGTACTGAAGTTCAATTCCATTGAATTGATGATAAATTTAGCATATTGCTATGTTTATTACAAAAATAATAAATGCTGATTTTTAATGTTCTTTTGGATTGCTAAATTATACTCACAAACTTTGGCGCTTTTTTATCACTGCCCAATTTATTTGACGATGCACTACACACTTGGTAAATTATTCTTCACTACTACTCACAATATGCACCAATAATTTCACTTCTTATCGCACAGTACAATAAATAACTCACAATCATGCGAATCTCTGAAGCTCATAAAACACAGCACTGCACTGATCTTCATAGGAACACAACACTGGACTGATCTTGAAAAAAATATGGCACTGCACTGATCTTCATAGGAACACAACACTGGACTGATCTTGAAAAAAATATGGCACTGCACTGATCTTAAAAAAAATTTGGCGTTGCACAGATTGTCACAAGAACACGGCACTATACTGAAATTAAAAGCACTGTTCACTAAAGCTGCACTGAATGCACTGTACCCCCACTTATGTCCATCTCAGAGAATATTAATATAGCCTATAGTCTAAGTTGGGTTAGTAGTAATATATTTACCAAGTTTCATAAAATTCGGTGCAGTAGTTTAGGTATGAAAAGGTAACATACAAACAGACACAAAAGAAACAAATTGCAGATATTGTGCCTATAGCATGTGAAATGAAAAGGTATTGTAAAATTTTGAAAAAAAAAATCAATGTACAGACAGAGGTTACAATTTTATATTTACATATATAGATTTTATATACTTTTTTCTATGAGCGGTATTAGCTTATTATATTATATTAAATTATTTTATTAATATTTTGTTTAATTTGGTACTAGAAATAGCAATGGTCCAGAACACGATAGAAGAACAAACTTCAAAAGATCATCTAGAGGACGTGCACATGATGTGCGCTCCAGGTAATACTTCAACTCAATACAATTGTAATGATTATCTTTACTAACTGTGGTTGCTCTGAAATCTATAAGATTAAATTATATTTAGTTTGATATTCTTTTTGAATCTTCTTTACATACAATATTTTCATTGATAAATTGGAGAAAAGAGTAAGGTCAGAATGGTGAAAATGCTTGACATATTTATTTATTTCGATACATGTTTACATCCTTTATGACAAAAATTTATGATATATGTTGAGTGATTCAACTTTATCACCAAGGTGGTTACATGGAAAGTAATTTTAGATAATAATAAATATAACAGGGAGACAGGAAGATATAAATCACCTGATTACAATTGATAGAACCTGAATGCAATCAATAGAATTATTAAAGAAGTATAATTATGATTACGCTTAATCAACTTCTTGTTTATTAAATATATTGTACAAATTTTTCGCTTTGAGAGATATTTCGAATTTCTTATTTTTCCCGTTCTCTATACCCCTACTCCACCAGATCCACTAACATTATCTTTAGTTTTACATTGATATATTTAAATATCGAGTATCGTAATAATGAAACAAACATTGTGATAGAGCATTAATATATATATATATATATATATATATATATATATATATATACATATATATATATATATACATACATACATACATACACATACATATTTTACATTTCAATGAAACTCATTTTTGTCCTGTGTACCAATGATAAGAATTTTGAAAAGATTTGTTGAGAATGGTTTCATGAAGTCAACCTAATGCTGATTTCCCTTAACACATTAAAGACAGCGCAATCTCTGTTATTATTACATGGATTTAATGTTTTTCTAAAAATAAATGAGAATATAAAAATATATCGCTTTAGTTAAGAAAAAATTTATTAGGTATAATTCATCAATATATTTATTCCATATCACACTGTCAGAAGTAATTGTAGTTTTTCATGGTTTTATTGTTATTGTGAAATAATTGCAACCCATGAACTTCCTAATTTTTCAGGGCACACCAGAATGCTGAGGGTCGTGACTCTGATGATTTAAGCGATTCGTAAGTATCTTGTCATTTGAAGTGTTTTCTTTCTATATATTATATTACTTTTTTATTTTAGTTTTCATTAATCTAATTTATGCTACTATGGCTAATCAGGATGGCTTATTACATATTAATATAAGGTTACTACACTTTTCTAGCCAGGACAAGGCTAAGGATTTTATTTAGTGAGCTAAGTCCTATTAATAATAAGGAAATCAAACCTGCACTCTAGGTTTACCATATTATTAACTCTTTATAGGGCACATTTTGGTGATAGTTAGAACCAAATTCTGGATGTATATGGAAGCCAGGGGACACTAAGTTACCCTTTTATAACATCACTATCATCAACAAAAATGTTCATCGGAACTTTTGGTGGGCTTCCAGAGCAGCCCTTGCAATTTATTAACCAAAATTAATTTGAATATTTTAAGTAGTGCCTAAGTAAATAATTATTAGCCTTTCTGAGATGATAGAGGATGAACAAACAAAGTCAAAATAGATAATGCTTATGTACTAGGTAAGACGTAGCATAGAGGGCGAGGCCTGGAATGAGCAAGGCCTTCCAGGGAAGCCCGACTTGCTCTGATTGAATTTCCGCTCTCAGCAGGAACCTCTTGTATTTATTTACGGCACCTACTTAGACATATAGAAACTACTCCCGCCTTCTCCCGCTAAGTTTAAATTATTCATTTGCTGGGCTTCTGGTGCTGCCCTTGCCCTATAGAGGGTTAAATTCGACACCTTAACTTATATGGCTAAACTGTTCCCAACATAAGATATGAAACCATTCAAATTCGAGTTTTTTATTATATTTTATTATTTCTATCTTAAAGAATAAAGAACTCTTGTTATTTTGAACAACTGTCTTCCATTAGTTAATTATCCAACATTTTATCTATGACATTCATACTATAATATACAATTGGAAAAACTTTATTTAAAGTAAGTATATAAATGATATATATACCCCTACAGTAATATTTTCAATTATTGATTTTTTAGAAGCAATAATTCTGATGCTGAAGAAGAATCTAATGAAAGCACATCTGCTGATCAGTCCAAGCCCGGAGTCCCTGACAGTAGCAGTATGCCAGACGTTGTAAAGTAAGTCATTTTAATTTAACAGCTTTATTTTTAATTTATTAGATATATTACTATTATGCTAGATATATGCTACTATATTTGCAAGGATGCACGCAGATGTGCACACACACCTGAGTCACTAAACATCTCATGTCCAGCTTAAATTTCTTGTTCATCTTACATAGGCTTATTATATAGAGATAGATGATGTCAGAATACCACTGTATCTAGCACTTGATATTTATGCAGTCCCCGTGTGACAGACTTTTTCTGTTATTTTTTTTGTACTTTTCTTAATCCCAGGATATTAATAACTCAACTTGTTTTACAGATGTGTGGTTTTGTGTTTTCTTAATTATTGATGTACTATTGTTACTTTCAGACATGAAAAGAAGAAGGGGAAAAAATCTGCACAGAAAAAGGAAGACAAAAAAGAAAAACCTGTAAAAGAAAAAGCGAATGAGGAGAATAAGAAAAAGGAGAATAAAAGTAGTTCGCCAAAAAAAAATAAGCCAAAGAAAACTGAAGAAAAGAATAAGCAAGATGATTCCACACTTTCAAGTGAGTTTTACTATCTTTTTCTTTGGCATTTTATTAAAAAGGTCAAGGTTTTTTGAGTACTATGAGTGTTCATGGGGTTTTAGTTGAGTAGAATGTATGTATGTATTTAGCTTCAGAAAGATTATTTAGCTACTTTAGGGTTCTACTTGTGGTTATTGAGGAGGTTCCATTCCTCATTACAAAAGTCATTTACCTACCTTACCTATTACAATACTTCTGTCTTAATGGAATAATAGTTTCATTCACTTTGGAAATTCACAATATAATTTGAGGGATCCTACCCCCTAAATACTTTTGGCTCTTCCAATTTAATAACATAACAAATGACAAATTATCCATTTTTCCGAGGCTTATGTCTCGTAATACTTCATAAAATTTAATACTTTACTCATCGCTGTAACATCAACCATATCAGTTTTCTAAAGCATGTGCTACACACTAGCTTTATTCGAAAATGGAGCGTTTGCTAAATGTGACAATTAAGTACTACTAAGAATCATAAAATGATTATAATTTTCTAACCAATTACTACTAAATTATTATTTACTAACACCCACTTTTTGCTTATATGGCTATTTGGGACAGGTTATCTACAGATTACCAACCTTTTCTAGCCAGGATGGGACTAAGGATTTTATTTACTGAGTTTGTCACTAAATAAATTTCTATTGCCCAGGCGGGAATCGAACTCTCCATTCTAGGATTACCATGATGCTTTAACTCAATTACTACTAAAGTAAAGTTTAATTTAATCTCGGAAAATTATTAATTTTGAATCATATGTTATAATTAGAAAATATGTTACTATCAGGAAAGTCTCAGGATATTGAAAATTCCATATTTAAATGTTTTATGTAAAAAGAAAGTTCAAGTTTGTAATGGCAGAAATCGGATCAGTTGGAGGAGGGGATTTAGAGGGAGGAATTTCAAAAATTTGAAATATCTCCGTTATTATAAATCAGATAGAATTATTGTTTTTTAACAACCTATAAATATTGCTATGTACATATTTATTCTATCGTGAATATTAACTGATATATTTTGATTCTTTACTTTTCAGCCTTGAGTAAACCCTCACTCCTATTCATGTCATATTAATAATAAAGTGTTATATCTTGAACCACTTTATTCTAAGCTTATATTTCAAATATTGTTTTCAAGATATCTTTATTATGCGACATCTATTGCAAATTCATTGTGTGATGATGTCAATTAAGATTTAATGTTCTAACTCGAAAATGTTATTGGTAATTATTGGTTATCAGGAGGCCCGCCAATTTAAAGATGATTATTAAATCATTATTAAAAGAGAATCACTTTATTATTTCAAATAACACTTCTATAATTTATAAATGGCTAATGGGAGGCCACACATTATTTACAGATAAAATATTTACTGGTTCAAAGCCACTTATCGCTATTCGCTGTTATTGCTATCACTTTATCGCTGTAGACTGTTCATACTTGACTAGTTTATCTTAGTCATTCTGTTCTTTTGTAAACAAATTAACGATCACTCATTTTCTGATAAAAGAAACAAAATGACTAAGATAACCTAGTCAAGTATGAACAGCCTAAAGCAATAGCAATAATACTTAGTAGCGATACCCAAATAGCGATAAGCGGTTTTGAATCAGTAAATATTTTATCTATAAATAATAAGTGGCCTCCCATTAACCATTTTGTCATTCATAAATTCTAGAAGTGTTATTTAAAATAAAGTTATTCTCTTTTAATAATGATTTAATAATCATCTTTAAATTGGCGACCTCCTGATAACCGATAAGTTCCATCTGCTTAGTTTATCCAACCCTGGCGTGCTGGACTTTTATGATGATGTGATAATGAGTCACATAATTCAATAATTATCACTAGTAACCACAGGGTCAAAATTTTCAAAAAACTTTATACTTTGACCTCACTTTATGAATTAAACACGTATTTCACATGTTTTTCGTTTTCTACAATGCCTAAAATATAAACTGTCAGCCCATGATCAAGTGAGACAAACTTCCTCAAGAGTTGGTTTGGCAAGACTCATACTTGACTTCATTATTTGGTCAATGTTTGAATGACTACAGATTCAAGTATATTTTTTTAACAAATGGGAAAACATTAAAAACAAATTTATAGTTACATTTATGTAATTCGAGTCGTTATATGATCATGAATGCATCACTCATATATAGTATAATGGGGGTTGCTAGAACGAACTAGTTAAGTTTATATCTTGAGACATATATTATTATGGATTGATGTCACTACTTTCAGAAAACAATTTGGGGGAAAATGAGCTGCTTAAGAAGTTTATTGGGACTAGCATTCCTTCACTTCTGGATGCACTTTGCCTTCAAATTGATGTGAGTAGAACCATTGATTATTTCTATTAATGTGTATGCATAGAAAACCAAAGATGGGCATGCATACATCTTTCTTAGATCTTACAGAAAGAAAAAAATCTGAATGGTTATTTGGTTACACACACACACACACACACACACACACACACACACACACTCACCACACTTCAATTAATTAATGTGTTTTAATTAATATATCTATTGAAATATTTAAATTATATATCGCTTATTATGTTTCTACAGAGTTATATATATTTTTTTTTTAGCTCAATAGAAAAGTCAGTGGTGTCATTCTGATGTCTGATCCTGGAGCAACTCAACCAATTCTTGAGACTCCTAAAACGTTGTTTGATATTGTGAACTTCAAAATGAAGTACCCTATGGCTAAGTCAATTCTTTTGTGATTGGCCTATGTCAGAGTTGCATTTTATTTTATTTCACCTTTTATAAAATTCTGTTTAGTTCCTTCCTTCACCAATAGTTTTATCACAAGAAATACTGCAAAGTTCTTCCTCTGAAATCTTGTATAATGTATCATAATTCCTCTTCGGGAAGTATTAAATTAATGGAAAAGAAAAGAAAATGTGCAGAGTTCGATTCTTACTGACATTTTCATTTTGATAATAAAGTACCTCGTTAGAATTTCTTAATACTTTGCCAGAATTTCTTTACTAAACAACTGTTGCAGTTTGTTTTCACACACACATATATAAATAAATTCATAAATAAATGAATATATAAATAAGCAAGTACTCCATTAGTTTTGTAGTTTGCTTCCTCTAGAGGTATTTTGTTACTGGGTTTCCATCTCACATTGCTTAAAACTCTAAACTGAAGAGGATATATCTAATTCACTAGCTCTTAAGCAAGGTGTTTTTTTGGAGCTATACTGGGTTGATAAGCGGTATACCATTTTTGTGTGCCTTATTAATTGAGATATTAATGAAGAATTTTTAAGACTGAATTTTTGCATTAAATATTTCAATTATAGTTACATTTTTTTTCTAATTTTAAGCTTCTGGTATAGTATACAAACTACAAATCTGGGAGAAGTTAATCTGGCCCAATGTAATTGTAATATTCATTTACAATGGATGCTTGTTATCATCATTACTTATTCTTTGTATACATGTAATTTCCAATTTAAAGGTGTGCTTCAAATATTTTACTCTGCATATTTTTTGGTATTAGTGAGTAAGAATTTTTTTATTTATAAAATATTGAATATTTTTTATATGATATCATGTGATGGTGTAATGAATTAATATCATTTTATTACCTTTATCATTAAGACCTAGGCTCTTCCTCTGATTAAAGTTGGATCTTGTTTAAGGGACATCCACTGTGTGATATTTGGTATCATGAGTCTTTTAGAATTTTATCTTGGGTTACCCCTCCTATATTATGAGAGCTTTGAGAATGTTGTTAATTTTAGCTGTTTCATAGAGCATCTTTTGATAAAATAGTTCTGGAAAAGTTGAGTATATAGTGTTTTTATTTCTTTATGAACTAGCCTAACTGGCTAATTTATTTTTGTTTCTTTTAATATATTTGCAGTTACCTTTTTCATGTTCAAGATTTAGAAACGTACTGTAGAAATTATATTCAGTATATGTAAAAATAACATTTGTTTTTCTTTTCACCTAATGGTAATTTGAGTACATGAAACACAATTTCTTTCTCAATAACATGTTACTTTCTAATGTTCTAAAATATCTATTGTATATGAAAGTAAAAATAAATAGGAGTTTTTCTTGAGCAGATGTGGTTACTAACCAATAAGCATTGAATGTTAATGGATAAAGGATTTCTGAAGTAGCTTCTTGTATATTCTTTGCATTATACATTTGCCCCTGGTTGTGATTTTTCACGAGAACCATGGAATGTTTTTCTCTAAATCCAAATGTTCTTTATATTACTAAATGAAAATTTGCTTGGATGTAGAAATATCTTATGTCATACATTGGTTGTTAGATTCCCGAAGGGTAACTGTAACCCTTGAACCTATGACCTATATTAGAACTAACTCTACTGACATATTATCAAGTGATTAAGAGGAATATTGTAGGTTATCTTAAATATATATTTTTATGTATTAAGCAATCGAGATGATAAAGAGCCCATTTTAGTTTTAAAATAAGTTGTGTATTAATATATAAATTAGCATTTCATTAAATTAAATTTATTAATTTTGAAGTGTTTAATTTGATCTTTCAATTGAAATCTTGATGCCATGTACTCAAGGTTTTAGCCCTATAGATGCTCAGCTATCGCACTAGAGATTGAGCCCTAGTGCCACACACTGCCAGTAACTTAACATACCCACCAATCTGCCCACTCCTTTATGTAAATATCGTTTATTAAACTTTTTTTAGTCAGTCATTGTTTATACTTAACTATATTAATAGTATTTTTATTTTTTTTATAGAAACAGGTAGGAACTGAATTGTCTGCCTTTGATTTTATGACATTTGTAGAGAAATAGGCAAAACACAGGGAAACGTTTCTACAGTTCTAACCTTGTTGGTCATTTTTTTAGTGGATTACTTTTTATAATTTTTTCTATCCAATATTTATAATGTTCATTGGCTTACTCACAAATTCCAGGGGAAGACAGAATAGAATGATTTAAAAACTTGAGAGTTTCTTTGCTAAAAGGCACTTTAATGCCTGTGTTTAGTATCAATTCCCCCCCCCCCCTCGAAGACAATACATTGCTGTCATTTGTTTTATCTAATGATTCCACTTTGGCTGTTGATCTTCTAATATCTGTTATAGGCTTACCGGGAGTACTAGATTGTCCTAAATTCATTTTCTACTTTAAATCTCCTCTATCCGAATCATAATTTAATTCACTATCATTGGAATTGCTTTACAAAAAAACTACATAATGTATCGTCTGCACTCCTATGTATTTTAGTTGAATGGTTGGCTATTTAACTGCTAATTAACTAGCACTAGTTCCAAGGAAGTCAAACTAATATTGGAATTTTTAGGAATAAACAGATGTAAAGGGGGTGAGGTGAAGAGGTGGGAAATAGTGGTGACTGGCTCTAAGGGCAAAATTTGAGAAAGCTGCATGCCCACTACCTGTTGGGTTAGAAAATAACTAGAACTTTTAAGCATCAGATTTCTGTGAAGGTCACATGGCAAAAACAACTATGGCACTAAAATGGCCTTGGACTTCTTTGCAGTGTAGCAATTGACTGTATACATCCATGGCCTGTGGGGTGCTACCACGCCCCACATGTGTAAATGTGTTCAATGCACACTAAGGGTTAATTACTGTTTAAATTTATTGACACATTGGTCTGCCATTTATAATCTAAAATATACCTTGGAAGACTGATGTGTGGCTAGTGCTATATTTTTTAGAGTTAAGATTTATAAAAAAAGCTGTAAAACCTAATTTAGGTATGCTATATGTCTTGAAGAAACTTCTCTGTAAGTACTTCTTGCATTTAATGGAGGAACAGTGTCAAGTTAAATTCATTGCCGATCTAATTGCAATGCATTTAATGAGTGACACTTTGTTCCCCCCCCCCCAGACAATTGCAGAAGCGTTAGGTAAACGCAAACCTTGTCATTTCCTTAAGGCCACTCTACTTTGTATTAAAGCATTATGGCATTTTATTAGTTTTAAGTAATATCCCTCTTACAAAACTTTGTGGGGGCTAAAATATTCTATATGCATATATCATATGGTTGTTGGTGGCATACTGCAAAATACGAAATGCAGAGTAATAGGAAGCATATACCTTCAGGAAACTACTTGTGAGTGATTGATTCCATTGTATTTTTGATAATGTAATATTTTTTAAATAAACAAATTAGTTTTGTAATACCTATTTTAATCATATTTTTCTACTATTGTATTGTGACTTATATTGCTTCTATTGAAATTATACATATAAACACATATGAGAAATATAATATAAAGTATTTTAAGTTTCTCTTTATTTATAAAATAACTACCTTACTGTTTTTCTAACAGCAGAGAACTACTACAAAGGAAACATGTGGACTGCCTTCCATTCATTACAGAGGCCAAAATCATATTACATGTATGATTAAATATTCTTTTCAATGCAGAATTCATAACAATACCTGAATAAAAAAGAGAAATAAGAACATTAGTCACAGTTAGTCTCTGTAAACTCAGTAGATTTCCAATACATACTGGAGATCTCATCTCACTATAAATCACTCTATTTCTAATTAAAAATCCATTGAATAAAAGTGGGAGTTTACTGAAAATGAAGTACGAATAACTCTCTTAATATTTAAGTTAAAAAATAATGTATAGAACAATAATGGTAGAAAATTAAATGTTTTAACAAGGTTGGTTCTATAACATTTTTTAATTCGGGCCATAATGACAGATATTTTGAATTTTTCCTCTAAACCCATTCCTGGCTCATGTTGAGTCATTAACGAATATAACGCTACGTGTGAATGAAAACATTAAATATACAATAAGGCATAGGTCAAATAACATTTTTGATTCAAGAACGTAATATCTTAGTGACGGAATTCATTAAATAAATGTCGGTCACGCAGGGGCTGCGTAAACTAAGCAGATTTCCCTCGTGAAGTTCAGTAATAGATAAATATACATACTGGTAACACAATAACACCGTGAATAAATACTAACGGAAATAAGGTTAGAAATGTAAACAAACGGGTCGGCCCGCCTCACACTGGAAAGAAAAACAATTACTGAAATATATCAGAATATAACACAGTAATTTTATTGAGAAATATTTACTATATCTAGTACTGTAATTAATAATGAGTCAGAATAATTGTGATCTCAGTCAATAAAATTTTAGTAGTCCAAAACTTTAAGATGGGAGGGGGAGTCACCAGGACATATTTGGATGTATCTTGTATAATAAAGGTCTCTTGAATAGAAATTTTGTTATTTAAACTTCCAATAATGTGATTTATTATGTAGCAGAGTATTGTTTACGTAACATGAGTAGAAGTGGCAGTTTACTGAAAAATGCAAATATCTCGGTTAATATTCAAGATAGAGAATAAACGTATATAACAATATTTATAGTAAATTTAATTTTCAATAAGATTGGTTATATACAAGTTTTCGATCCGACGTATAGTAACGGAGATATTTCGAAAATCCTCCCCTCTAAACCCCCCCTCCCACTGGTCCGATTTCAGCCGTTAACGAACTTGATCTTTCTTTTTACATAAAACGACTAAATATCGAGTTTGGTAACGATCAAATAAAAATTGCGACCGCTAGAGCGGTAACAGACAAATATATATATATATATATATATATATATATATATATATATATATATATATATATACAGTTTTGAACGGACCTCATTTTCGTCATCTACTAGGTAGGATCGATGGACATTTGAAGAAAAATGTCGAAAATTCCGTCATGAGTACAACCTCAATAGCTGATTTCACTTAAGGGAAATCTGCTAAAATCCTTAGTCCCACCCTGGCTAGAAAAGGGTGGTAACCTGTAGATAACCTCTCCCGATTAGCCTTAGTGGATGTTAATAAATAATAATAATTATAATTAATTGATGATGTCATCACAAGAGGTGACATCGGCTTATATAATAAAGGTCTTTTGAAAACAATATTTGGATGTAAGCTTGGAATAACATGTTTCATGATATTTGACATATTGCTATCATGTGATGAATAAAAGAGGGGGGTTTACTGAAGAAGGCTGAAAATTAAAAAAATTAAATATTTCAGTTAATATTGGTGATAGAGAAAAAGTGTACAGAACAATGTTTAGAAAATTAAATTTTTTTTTATCTGACTCATAATAACAGAGATATTTTGAATTTTCCCTTCTCTAAACCACTCCCCCCACAGTACAATTTAGCCATTAACAACCTTGATCTTTCGTTTTACATGAAATGCTTATATTTTAAGTTTGGTTACGATCAAACAAAAATATTAAATTATACATATATTTAGATTCAACCATAAAATATTTAGTTCACCTATCAAGAACTCAAATTTGTGGCTACTTCCAATGCATTTTTTAAAGAGGGTTAGCACTTTTAGGAATTTACATTCACATCTGGTCTAATGCTCTGTCTATTAAGTTTTCAGACCAACATCTCAGATAGTCAACCTAAATATAGCAAAATTTCCTAGGATTAGCCTCATCCCCTCCACCCCTAAAAGTCTCTCTCATTAATAAGTAATGAGAAAGTAAATACTTTATTTTAAAGTATTCAAAATAAACTGTATGGATTGTAATGAAAGTTATATAGAGTAATCATCACTATTACTCAAAGGAAGTATCAGACAACACATGATAAAACAATAAAACTTCCCTTGCACAGTGCACAATTAAATACACACATAACTTTGATGGAAAATTAAGTATACGAGAATAAGAAAGAAATATATGCGAGGAAGATAAAAGCGAATATGTACATTATAAAAAATCGAAAAAAGGTGATCAACAAGAAAACAGTAAACATGTGAATTTTATATATTTTAATTTATTAGAAACTTTATAGTGATGGAGCCTTAGTAGCTCCTCCAGTGAACGTTAATAAATAATTTAATTTTTAAAGTGATGGTTGTTCAATTAGAAATCTCTCCTTTAATATTTAGATTACACTTCATTAGAGATAATCAATATTTTTTTTCCTGAGTATCAATATAAATCAGCTTACTTGACCCACCATACTTTGTGAGCTATTCTCTCACTGGCAGAGCTAGTGGAAGATCCTATATAACGATGTAGTCATTAGTTTAGTTACCTCTTTGTATTGTATTTTATCCTGATGAGGTGTCATCTCAACATGAAACCAGTCCAGAAATAAAAATGGTTTAATAGTCATTTGAGGTTTTTCATTTTTGTTGACCTTCCGACATAGATTAGTTAATTGAAGATTAATAAGTCATATTTTCACAATTCTTAAGGACACTAGTTGTGATAAAATACAGATTACTCTACGTTTAAAATAAATTAAATATATTGGGTTTACATGAAGAATTCACTTTATTATATGCATTATTTATTATTAAATAAGTGTTTGCGCTTTTGATTTATATTCATGGCATACAATTTCATTTTTGATAGTTAATTCATTACATTGGAAATAAAAAAATAAATAAATAATACACTTACAAAACATTTTTTATAAGCAATAAAGAATGTTGAAATATATTTAAAGTCACATACACATCTGTTTGGAAAATGGCCTGAGTCCTGTTATTTGATCTCTCTGTTCTTGTTTGAGATACTGTATAATAAATTGTTTCCCTCTTTACCTTAACTATTTTCATTTTATGAATGAGGAATTGAGCTATAAAAAATATAAATGACAAACTAATGTAAACAAACAATTGCAGAGTGAGAGCATTTGGGGAAAATTAAATTCCTTTTCACCAGAGGACAAAATTTCTCAAAATATTGCATTGTCCCCACTGCAGTGTTTTATCTTTTATTGAGTCATACTTAACAATGAATTTATTTATATATATATTAAACTTCTAATTAATTAACTAAGTTACTAAATAGGGTTATTTACCAATCATAATATGAAGCAGTCAATTGTTCTGGAGTCTTGTAAATGTTAAAATGAAAAAATTTACAGATTTTTATCTTTTCATTTGTGAACTCATTCAGAATAAAGCTACTACTATTAAAAGATTCGGTTATTAATGATATTACAACTTCACTGATGTTTTTATCTATTATATATTCAGAATTACTTATGTAATGTATCTAATGCTAAACATTAAAACAAAATTCTTTTATTGACTGGGCATAACAGCAAACTAGACCTTTTTTGTTTGTTACCATTTTAGACCATGGGTCAGTTGCCAACAAATGTATAGGGTTGGCAAATAAGTCCTTTCGGTTTTTGTATTCATGTTTTGTTTACAATATGTCACGTTTATCTGATACAATTAATCCCAACAGAAGATTGTTTATCCTATTTGTAATATGTAAACAGTTATGTCTGTCGACACTTGTTAAGATTAGGTCAGTATTGCGTTTGTGATCCAGCTGAGAAGATGGACGGTAATTTATTGCATTATAGGCATATTTTGCTGTATTATTTCAAAAAAGGAAAGGGAGCTGCAGAGGCTCATAAAAAAATATGCGGGGTCTATGGGGATAAAGCCTTAACAGAGCGCACGTGCCAAAATTGGTTTGCCAAGTTTAGGGCAGGGAATTTTGACATAAACGACGCACCACGACCTGGTCGTCCACAAGAAATTGAAAGCATTGATGTTAAGGCTATAGTCGATCAAAATCCTTCCCAATCACATTGCTGAGGCCCTATAAATATCACATACAAGCGTAGAAAATCATTTGCGGAAGCTCGGCCACGTTTCTAGGCTGGATGTTTGGGTTCCCCCCCACTCTCTGACCGAAGCCAACTTGGCAAAACGCATTTCCATTTGCGATTCCCTGCGAAAACGTCAAGAAAACGATTCATTTCTTAAAAGACTTGTGACAGAGGATGAAAAGTGGATTGTCTACGATAATGTGGTGCGAAAAAAATCTTGGAGACCTAGCAACGAACCACATCTAAAGCGGGATTGCGCCCAAAGAAGATAATGCTTTCTGTATGGTGGGATTTCAAGGGTGTGATTTTTTATGACCTGCTGCCACAAGGTAAATCAATCGATTCCACTCTATACTGCTCACAATTAACAAAATTGAATGAATCAATTCGACAAAAACGCCCAGAACTGGCAAATCGAAAAGGTGTCGTCTTCCATCATGATAATGCCAGGCCCCACACTTCGTTAGTCACCCGCAACAAATTGTTAGCCCTTGGATGAGATCTTTTGCCCCACCCTCCCTATTCACCGGACCTTGCTCCTACTGACTACCACTTATTCCAGTCTCTACAAAATTCCTTAGGTGGAAAACGGTTTGAAAACGAACAGGGTGTCAGGGAGCACCTTGATCATTTTTTCGCTAATAAACCACAGACATTCTATGAGCATGGGATTATTCAGCTGATGGAGAGATGGGGTAAAGTAATAGAAAATAATGGACATTACATTTTAGATTAAAATAAAAATTATGTTCAAAATATACAATAGTTTTCTTTCAACTTAAAAAACCGAAAGGACTTATTTGCCAGCCCTATAATTAATGTTTACTAGAATTGAAGTAATCCTATAGCTTTAGCAGTAGATAATAAGGTACTTCAGTTCCGCAAAATTTTAATTTGATTTGGATTTAAGAGGAGTACCATAGTCTAAATAGACTAATGTACTAAAAATATATTTTCATTAATATAAAAATTACATTATTGCAGTCTTAAATCTTATAAATAACGAGTATTAAATAATTCCTAGCGATCTAAAGATAAAGAATTAGGCACACTTTTATAGACATAATTTTGAAATCTAAATGCGTACAGAAAATATGTCATTTAGCACCACCGACTGGAGTAAATACTTCGTAATCCAGAACAGAAAAATTGTAGTCACCCATGAGGATGCTGGAAGAGGCATTTTCTCCATCATACGAGTGAGGTAAGTTGGAATATGAATCCATATTATTGTTGCAATGACTTGATATGAACAAATCGGCTCCGGCACCAAATATAGGACCACAACTGTGAAAAACAAAAATATTTAGTATATATATAAAATTTATGTAATTTATTTAAATGGCTTAATGCCTTAATATTTGAGGATAAGTAAAACCAGGTTTTCAGAAAGTGATAGATAAGTTTTGATAAATAACAATATCTGCCTTGGCATAATACTTGTTACAGTTAACCCTTCAATTGTAATACTGTTTGAAACACTCTCAACCAATTTTTTTAGTTTGATGGTGTTCAAGAATTATTATTTTTACACATGAAAGATAATTTTAAAAGGAGGATATTTAAAAAAAAATAGAAAATTGTATTACATACACTATAATAAAATAATTTTTTAAGAAACCTACTAAATAATATTAATTATCAAGTATATTGAATGAACTAAATTGTTCTGCTTGAAATACAATAAATCATTATCCACATTTTTTCTCATTTCCAATTGCTGTAAATATGATTTCTTAGCTTTTTTATTTTATTTTTTTTTTAACACCAGTATTAAGTAAAATCTTTACTAACACACCTAGTGAGTAGGTCATGGAAGCTAATTCAGAAAATAGAACTTAAACAAAAACCATCAATGTATTGTAATATAAAAAGTCTGTCACACAGGGGCAGCGTAAACTAAGCAGATTTCCCACGTGAAGTTTTACAATAGAGAAATTTCACGAGAGCCGAGAGTTAAGGAAACGACCAAACTAGCTTTTGGTGGGGAAGCCCAGTTAGCCGGCCAGTTTTAATAAAAATGAAAATATCTCGGTTAATATTCAAGATAGAGAATAAATGTATAGATCAATATTTATAGTAGATTTAATTTGAAATAAGATTGATTCTGTACTATTTTTCGATCCAACGCATAATAACGGAGATATTTCGAATTTTCGAAAATCCTCCCCTCTAAACCCCCCCTCCCACTGGTCCGATTTCAGCCGTTAACGAACTTGATCTTTCTTTTTACATAAAACGACTAAATATCGAGTTTGGTAACGATCAAACAAAAATTTTGACCGCTAGAGCGGTAACAGACAAATATATATATATATATATATATATATATATATATATATATATATATATATATATATATACTAGCTCAGATACCCGGCTTCGCCCGGGAATTGATTTGAGGCTGAATGTTGATGGTATTTTTTTGGAAAGGCTTTAATTTGCACAATATTTTGACATTTACCCGTCCCAGTATTTAGGGTTAATTCCCGTTGTTGGCATTTGTTAATAATAAAATTAATTTTTTATGTAAGTCTTCACTGTCCTCCAAATTGTCATATTTCCCGTAGACAAATAGACAATGAAATATCGCGAATTTTTATTTCAGGCCTCCCTTATAACCCCCACTCCCGTTCTAACCTAAACATTTTAATATAGCTTATAATCATGGAAGAATTAATGCTAATTGACATACCGAGTTTTTTTAAGTTCGGTTTACTCGTTAGCGCTCAATGAAATCGTTGACTCCCGTTTTAGTTTATAGTGTATATCTTGTTTATACTTTGTTAAAAGACAAAAATTATTATGACAAAAGTTACTCTAAACAACAAAATAAACAACTTTTGTTATGTTCATATTTGCCGAAAATGCAATAAGAAACGAAATACCGCTATTTTTAAATTCAGGCCTTCCTTATAACCCACACTCCTGCCCGTCCCTAGAAATGTTAGTATGGCTTATTATAAGGAAGGCGTTAGTGCTAATTCATATACCGAGTTTGGTTTAGTTCGGTTGAGTCTTTTGTGCCAAATAAAATTGTGGACTCCCCCTATAGTTTTTAGCGTATAACTCATTTATACTTCCGTATACGGCAAAAGTGTATATAACAAAAGTTACTGTAAATAACAAAATAAACAACTTTATTTATAGGCATATTTGCTGAATAAGCAATAGGAAACGAAATATCGCTATTTTTAATTTCAGGCCTCCCATATAACCCCCACTCCTGCCCGTCCCTAGAAATGGTAGTATGGCTTATTATAAGGAAGGCGTTAGTGCTAATTCACATACCGAGTTTTATTTATTTCGGTTGGGTCTTTTGTCCCAAATAAAATTGTTCACTTCCGCTGTAGGTTTTAGCGTATATCTCGTTTATAAATCGGTATATGAAAAAAGTGTATATAACAAAAGTTACTCTAAATAACAAAATAAACAACTTTTGTTATGTGCATATTTGCCGAAAAAACAATAGAAAACGAAATATCGCTATTTTTAATTTCAGGCTTCCCTTATAACCCCCACTCCTGTTCCCCTCAGAGAAGATTAATATAGCCTAAAGTCTAAGTTGGGTTAGTAGTAATATACATACCAAGTTTCATAAAATTCGGTTCAGCCGTTTATGCGTGCAAAGGTACCCGGCTTCGCCCGGGAATTCATTTGAGGCTGAATGAAGATGGTATATTTTTGGCAAGGCTTTACTTTCCGCAATATTTTTTTTATTTCCCTGTCCCGGTGTTTAGAATTTATACCCGTCGTTACTGTGGATTTGTTAATAATAAAATTATTTGTTATTTAAGACTTCATTGTCCTCAATATTTTTATATTTCCCGTCCTCTGTGTATGTAGTTTTTTTTTTATAAAGTGATGGACCATATAATTCATAATCCTAGAATGTATTCTATCTTCCAAACCACGTATGAATAAGTTTCTTTCCCTTCATGCGGTACAATGTCCAACGGTGACAGCTGTTTTAGGTACGTCATAGCCTCTATTAAAACACTCTTTCATAAGTCTCGATTGTAAACTGTGTATTCATATTGGTTTTCAGTAAAGTATATCATAATACATTAATGGAGCAGAGTTAATAAATACCAGAAATACCTGAGTGCACCTCCCTAGCGTTTATTCTAGTAAATTATTTATTTATGATAATTAAAGAAATTCACATTCCTGAGAATAATAATACATTGTTATAAGAATCAATTAACATGTAAACATAGACCAATATGAGGTCGGAAGGGAAGCGGCAGAACTGATAGGACAAAGGAAGTAGCTCGACACTTAAATAGCCTCAGTGCTGCCAACCTGCAATGCATTTTGGATAGCTATCCTCTAATACATTCAAATATATTAAAAAATCATATTACATTATCTTCACAATTCTAAAACTGTTTCAAATATTTTTCACGTTTTAATTAAATAATGTATTAAATACACTTAGAGAAGGGTGGGGGCAGTATACCTTATTTGGTGCAAACTGTTACTGGCGTTAAAAAATAACATAGTTTTGAATTATTAAGGATAAAATTCTAACATGGATTTGAATTAACTTATCCAGGTGAGATACCTGGGTAGTTCATATTGGAATGTATTGTTGAGCATATCAATATTTCTAAGCAAATTACTTGCTTCATACCTTATTTTACAAAAAAAAAAAATTATAAAACAAAATTTACACTAATTAAAAAAGTAAACAACTTATGTTATGTGCACAATTGCCAAAAACCAAATAGAGGATGAAATATCGCGAATTTTTATTTCAGGCCTCCCGCATAACCCCCATTCCCCTTGGAACCTAAAATTTTTAGTATAGCTTATAATCATGGAAGAATTAATGCTAATTTACACATACCGAGTGTTGTTAAGTTCGGTTCTACCGCTAGTGTCCAATAAAATAGTTGCCCCCGCTTTAGTTTTTAGTATATATCTCGTTTATACTTTGTTATAAAAAAAAAAGTGTATATAACACAAGTTACTCTAAATAACAAAATAGACAACTTTTGTTATGTTCATATTTGCCAAGAAACCAATACGAAACGAAATATCGCTATTTTTAATTTCTGGCATCCCTCATAACCCCCACTCTTGCCCGTCCCTAGAAATGTTGGTATGGCTTGTTATAATGAAAGCGTTAGTGCTATTACATATGCCGAGTTTTATTTATTTCGGTTGGATCTTTTGTCCCAAATAAAATTGTTCACTTCCGCTATAGGTTTTAGCGTATATCTCGATTATAATTCGGTATACGAAAAAAGTGCAGATAACAAAACTTACTCTAAATAACAAAATAAACAACTTTTGTTATGTTCATATTTGCCGAAAAACTAATAGGAAACAAAATATCGCTATTTTTAATTTCTGGCTTCCCTTATAACCCCCACTCCTGTTCGTCTCAGAGAATTTTAATATAGCCTAAAGTCTAACTTGGGTTAGTAGTAATATACATACCAAGTTTCATAAAATTCGGTTCAGCCGTTTATGCGTGAAAAGGTAACAAACAAACAAACAAATAAACAAACAAACAAACAAACAGACACCAAAGAAACAAAATGCAGTTATGGTGTCTATGACATGTGAAACGAAAAGTTATCGTGAAATTTCGCGAAAAAAATCAATGTACAGACAGAGGTTACAATTTTATATATATATATAGATATATATATATATACAGTTTTGAACGGACCTCATTTTCGTCATCTACTAGGTAGGATTCATGGACATTTGAGAAAAATTTCGAAAATTCCGTCATGAGTACAACCTCAATAGCTGATTTCCCTAAGGGAAATCTGCTAAAACCATATATATTAAAAGTTTACATGCCTTGTTCCTGCATTATGCCACATATGTGTGATTTATTTTTGTGAGGCTCTAATTGAGAGAATTAAAATGTTTCTATTTAGAAGGTGTTTGGATAGAACATCTAAATTTATTACTCAAAAAAAAAAAGAAAAAAAAGTTACTTACTCTGGATGATAGCAGATAGCAAAAGGTTTCTTTACTATGTCAAATTTAGTTGGTGGTATATCTTTATTATTGGCAAGTGTAAAGAGAAATGCTCTCTCAGACTGAACGTAATGTCCTTTGGCATTTGTTTTACCCCATGGCACATCGGAGAATCCTCCACATATTTCACCACAGCTTCCCTAGATTAAAAACAAGCATAGGTATAGTTGTATAAAAAGAAATGCTCGAAGTTCATTTATGGTCAAAATCAGCCTAAGAGGAGTGGGGATTTAAAGAAGGGCTAAAATGCACAATCCCAAATTTCAAAAAGATTCTAATTGGAAAATGTCATTTAACTAAACTAGTTGATAAGGTAATGTGCTACAAATGCTGTTCTATATGTTGTTCCCCCACAAATATCAAACCAGTTAGTTTGTAGTTTTGTACATTCAGCCTTCAGTAAACCCTCACTCCTACAATTGTGATTTACATACTAGGAAATTATATTGCTGTCTATCTCATGCGAGCTTACATTTCAAATTCTTATTATGGGAGAAATAGAGGATAGGTTTTAATTAAGTGAGAAAAATATAAATGGTTCTAACAAAAAAATAGTGGTTAAAGTATGATGCCATCTTTATATTATTCTTTCACATGAGAAATCTGTTTAGTACATCTGACCCCGGATAAAGACAGAGAAAGAACCTGAGCTCCTTCTGCAATATAAAGAAGGACAGACTGTGCTTTTTAGAATACTTCGATCGACAGGCTACTCAGAGAAATATTATGTGTAAACTTTAGTGTTGAATGAAATGGTGAAATATATAGTATGGTACAGATCGAATAGACTATAGACTTTTTTTTTTGATTTATGAACAAAAAATCTCAATTTATGAGGCTATCACACAATATAGATAATGCTAAACATAAAAAAGTGCTTTAGAGTTATTCATTAAACCATATAAAAATCGGTAATAACTTTGAGTAAAATGAAGTATAAGTTGGTAAAATTTAAACTTGTTGGCTCATATTGCTTTCAGGTATATCCTAATTTTTAACAAGAGAAGTAGTAATTACCCATATAATTTATCCATTATATTAAATATGTAAGAAAAAAAGGAAGAAATTATACAATTAAATATGGCATTTTCAATGGGGGAGAGATTAGAATTCAGTTAAAAATTCATTGTTTTATTCTTAATGGTACTCTCGGAATGACTGGGAAAATAAACTCTAATTACATTATAATTATTTGTGCATGTGGTATGTCAACCTCCAAAAACGTGAACGTGTCACTGGAAAAATATTTGATGTAGAATAATTGAAAAACTGGTTAAACAAGCAATATCTTACCATTACAATTACATAGGTAGGAGCAACGGTGTCACAATGCCTGTGGAAACTGTCTGCTGAGTACCCATGAGTGGAAGCTCTGTAAACAAGGCGCCACACTTGTTTTGCATGGCCATACCAGGAATTTAAAACCCTTTGGTAGCAAGTCTTGTCCTAGAAGATAATTAAATATTGCTAAGATAAGTATACATTTACTTAATTAGGAAGAGCTTAAAGGAGTATTTTACAATTTTGACGTATAAAATTATTCAAGCCGAGTCAAATTTTAACCTTTCAATTATGATAATAGTGTATAAATAAAATTGAAATTTCACTATTAATAATAAATACTTTAACATTTAATTTAATTAATACTTTGTTATTCTATTGGCTCAGCACACTTATGTTGAAAATGCAGAAGAAAAAAAAAAACAGGTGAATGGGGAGAGGCAATCATACCCATTTTTCATAAAAATAATTTGATGAAATCCACAATTCACTTACCATAGTCATGCATTTATATAATAGAGTGAAATACAGAATATAAGGAAAATACAAGAAGGAGCCTTGGCTTTATATAACGTTAAATGGAATTTGGAAGAGTGGCATATGAACTACAAGTATTCTAGAATATATTTTCTTTAATCCATTACCTGAACAAGAATATGTGAACCAGGAAATAATTTAAGAGACAATCTGGGCTGAAGCCGCTTATCTTCCAAGCTTTCTCTGAACTTGTTTGGCAGTGCGGCATATCTATACCTCTCAAGTGAGAGTTCCATTGGCACAGCACCTGTTGGTTCCACTTCTTCTGCAAACACTTGGCTGTCTGAAAACAAGTAATAATATCAGCAAATCTAGTTCAATACTGTAACAATTCTACTTCTATCAATTGAATTTAGAAAAGTCACACTTATTTGGCAAACCAAATTTCTGCCAACATGAAAATGAATAGGTGGATCCAAGGGCTAATTAATCCCCTGAAAGAAGAAATGGTCCATTAATAACTACCAGGCCATGATTTTTAGCCTTAGATATTTCTTATTACATTTAGTGCTTTAATAAAAAGGGATTTTAGTAAATCGAATCTATGTAGAACATGTTTTTGCCAAGTATTCATTCAAACAGAAGAAGCAAATATTTTCCCTCAATTGTCTGGTAGATGATATTAGGAACACCAGTTAGTCAAAACAAATACATTAAGAACAAAGTTTAAAAAAATAATAGCACCTCTGGAAAATCTGATAAATACACGTTCAAATGGTACAAGATTAATTTTTATGCATCAATTTTGTCATTTACAAGATTCTATAAAACCACAAAATATGAAGAGAACAACTCTTGCTGTATTTGTTTTCAGTTGTAATACTGATGCCTCTAGTGCTGGTATTATACTAACCCAAAACTACAAGATTACTGAATTTTTACTTATATTACAAAAATTGTACTTTAGAAACATGAGTAGGTGACATTAGACACAGGGACAATATTTGAGACAACCATCCTATTGATGATTCAAAACAGTTTTAAATAAAATAATTTACTTATTTTTTAAATTATTAAACACTTCATGCTATTAAAGCTAATCAATATGGTTTATCTACAGTTTACCACTCTTTTGTAGCCAGGGTAGGACTTTAATTAATCTTTCAATAAATAATAAATGCCCATAATAAAATAAATTCCAAAGAAATAATGTAAAAGAAGATAATTGCATCTAAGTAGTATAACTTAATCTTTTAATTGAGGTAACATTACAAAATTATTTCAAATATTTACCAATTAAAAGTAGCCTAACATGATTGATGACTCCATGAAGATGCTGACAAACTCTAGCTCTCTCTTCCTCTGTCCAATGTGCTGTTGGTTGAGTAACTCCAGCTTGATGCTTTGCCCATGACAGAACACATCTCCAAACATCCTCTTCTTCCAAAGCCACCTAAACCGTAGGGATACAAAGTAGAGAAAACCTTATATTACTCTTGAACTACTAAGATATGCATTTTTAAAATACTTACACAATCTGATGAAATAAGCTTAACAAGAGCATCTTTTGGAAGGTTCAGAAATGAATTAGTCTTTACACAGTCCACAGCATTCTCACCAATATACGTGACACAGCGTTCAACAAATGACTTTGTCCCTTTTCCTCCTGAAAATTCAAAAAATTATAAAAAAGCAATTCTGTTTAGATATATACTTAACAAGCAGAAACGACTGGTAGTCGCAAATCAATTGACATATCAAAAAGGATCTGCTATTTTGAATGTCTTTTACTTCAGACAGTCATAATTTCTCAAACTCTTTCTTGATTTTGTAAGTTCAAGTTCATTTATCAGGAGAATAATCCACACTAACAGTTAGACCATATTTTTAAGCTAGTAAATTAAATAATTGAATAAAAAAAAAATAATCCGGAATCTTACGAAAATAGCCGATCTCATCTCGTCCGTTACCCTCACACATTTAATAAAAATGCAAATATCTCGGTTAGTGTTCAAGATAGAGAATAAATGCATATAACAATATTTATAGTAAATTTAATTTGCAATACGATTGGTTCTATACAATTTTTCGATCCATATAGTAACAGAGATATTTCGAAAATCCCCCCTCCCACTGGTCCGATTTCAGCCATTAACGAACTTGATCTTTCTTTTTACATAAATCAATTAAATATCGAGTTTGGTAACGAACAAACAAAAATTGTGACCGCTAGAGTGATAACAGACAAATATATATATATATATATATATATATAATTTTGAACGGGCCTCATTTTTGTCATCTGGGTAGGATTGATGGACATTTCAAGGAATTTTTCGAAAATTGCGTCATGAGTTCGACTTCAATAACTGATTTTCCTTAAGGGAAGTCTGCTAAAATTATAGTTAACATTTATGTTACTGATTTAGTTAATATATAAGACTAAATATTTACTTTATTTTAAATTTAGACCTGTTGTATCTAACATAAGTACCACCATCCTGTTGGTATATTCTAAGGAAGTGATTTTGTCCTAGTCATAAAATAAATGTTTAAAAAGAGTCAAGAGTTAATTCATAGGAGAAATATTGCTGGTTAGTCTATTTATGTGTTCAGTACTAACCACAAAAACTTGAAGTGATTTTAAATTGATAGTTGCTAAAAATTCATTTTATAGGTAATACAAGTTAAGTTATTAGCTTACCAAATTATTATACAAGTTCTTTTTATCAATTACCCACCCACTTATACTTCACAATGGAGTTCAAGGAAAATATTTACTAAATTACTTAATACTTATGAGCAATTCTTTGCATAAAAGAACTCTACAAAATGCAAAGTCATGCAGGGGCTGTGTAAACTAAGCAATTTCCCATGTGCTAGTAATGCACACTTGTAATATCAACTCACCACATATTCATTACTTAAGACATATATTTTGAATTTTCAAATCCCCTGCTCCCTATTTCGGGTACATTTCAACCATTAACTATTGATCCTCAGCATTGAATGAAACTGTTAAATATCTAGTAAGGTGTAGAACAAACAAACATTTTTGAGTTAAGAACGTAAAATCTTGAATGATGATGGCATCATCACATATCATTATTTGCATTTATCTCAAAAAGTAAAAGTTCAATGAGAACAATATCTGGTATTTAAGTTTAAAATAAAATGTTCCATGGTATGACAGCTTATTATGCCGAATTTCCAAAATTAGCCCCCTCTAAATCCCTCTTTTCCCCATTCCGAATTCAGCTGTTAATGAACTTAATCTTCAGTTTTAAATAAAACGTTTATATATCGAGTTTCGTAATGATTAAGCAAAAATTGCAATCTCTAGAGTGGTAACAAAAATGGACAGAATGTTTGCAGTCCAAAGAGAAACTGGTATTTGTGAGGGGAACCAATTCTCCTACTATTGCCAGAGTCCAGCAGCCAAGACAGTTAGGGCATATTTCCAGAATGGAAGGATCTTTGGTAGGTAACAGCCAGCAAAACAACTCCGACAGAGCAATTATTGTAGCCAACATATGTATGGGTGGGAAGATAATATTACAGTAGATCTCAGACAAGTGTTTCCATCTGCAGGACTCTTGATACAGGCTAAGGCTAAAAGTGGCAAAGGGCAGCTTCAGGTATCTGTCATATATTTATTAGCTATTTGACCTATTTTAACAATTTTTTTTTTTATTGACGTAAAATTATAATATCTTTTGTTTGCTTGTTTATGTAGGAGCTAGTAATAAGATCAAAAAAATAATTTATTCTTTTAAAACAAAGTATAGGCTACTTACTACTTCTTTTTGAGTTTGAACTATCATTTTATCTATACTGACAGTTGCATAAAGGACAACAATGACAAGCTCATGTACCACAAAAACTAAAGGAATTTCTAAAATATTAAGTAAATATTTGAATATTGGAGAACCTATAATAATTATATGTTCACAATTTTGCAAAGATCCGACTGGATAAGAAACATTTAATTTTTCTATATTTTTTCTTTAAAACTTAAATTATTATACATACTATTTTTATTGAACAAACTAATTATTATTATCTTCTTAATTTGTTGGCAGGATCAGTAATTAAAATTCATCTTCTCCTAAAAACCTTTTTATTATATGTTGCCCTCATACTAGAGAAGTGCACATTGTCATTAAACTATCAAGACCTTCCTGCCATTGGCCATATGCTCCATGTGAATGGCCAATAACCAAACATGCAGGAGAACATGATAAAGATCATAAGGGGAAGAAATTTAATGGCCCTGCCGACAATAATGGTCAATTAGTTTTTACAACAAAAAAAAAATGTTCCTAAAGCAGACGTTATACAGGGGAAAAATACCACTTCAACTTGTTTAGATATTTCCATATCAAAATCAGCAAAGAAAAAAAAAAATCTCCATGCATGACCTAAACAGATTTCCCAATTGTTGGATCGAAATGCATAACAACACATTCAATTTCTACCAATATATCCTTCAAAATACAATATTGTACCAGGGTGATTAAAAATTCTGTGCATTTCTTCACCGAATAATATTTACTTTTGTTGTATTATTCCTAAAAGTTAGTCTTAAACTTTAATGAGAAAACTGACATTATTATTCTCATTTCTTAAAATGAATAAATTAACCCTATTTTGTGACTACTAGGATACTAAGCGACTAATAGAGTCCATGAAGTATCCATGCAACACTAAAAAAATTCAAAGAAGATTTTGCTCTCAAAGGCAAATATAGCAGTGATGCTCATAAATCTTTCAATTCTGAGTAGAAACAGACCAAGGCACAAATTTTCTTCATGGCTAGGTGTATCCCAAAGTTTTGAGCCATTTGTATGCCATTGGTTTCAGCTCCAGAAGTATGCCACAACATTAGACACTTCAGCAACCAGAATAAAGAGTGAAAATTTACAGGTGTTCTGAAAACCCAAATGACCTTTGTTTTTATCAAATTAATTGAAGAAAAATGAGGGTATTTCAGAAATCCAATTAGCTAAAAACAGTGTATTAAACAAAAGAGGTCCACTTTGAGATTAGTCCCTGAGGGTTAAGTAATTACTTCAGAGGTTTCTTCAGCTTAACTTAAGAGAACTGAAGTGTATTGGTACCCAGATCTAGTGAATGGGAAGCAAGTTCTTTTGTAACAATATAATATTAAGACCATCACATCCAGGATTACCTCAGAAAAATTAACGCTTTAATTCGGTCTAGTCTATTGGATTACTGATTTCAGATAACTTTGTTTCCAATCTAAGGCACATTTCTTCTGGGGTAAGCAATTAGACAAGAAAAGTTATATACACTTTTTCGATCGGACATATAATAACAGAGATATTTCAAAATTTTGAACAGAGCTCATTTTCATCATCTACTAGGTAGGATCGATAAACATTTGAAGACAATTTTTCAAATATCACATCATGATTACAACCTGAATAGCTGATTTCCCTTAAGGAAAAATCTGCTAAAGTGGGCTTCAAGAATTTTCTGCATCAAGATACATTATGGTACCAGAATCACAAATATTTGGGATAGACAGTTTATATTTTAAAGAGCAGGGTTCTGTTAATAGTAAATATTTTTTTTTAAAAAAGCTTAGACTTTAGAATCATTTTGGTAACTTAAAATAAAATGATCTATCCTTCAAATAATTTTGTGATAAAATCATTGTGACCTAAGATATGTCAAATATACTTCAACTTCCTTTTGTTCATGGCTTTAATAAGACTTACTTTCCTTATTTGGGGCTTGCACATTTGAGCACTGAAATCATCTAATACTATATTTACTGTTCTTAAGCATTATATTCTACTCCTTGGTCAAGCAGTGGAGGAACTGCTCTCTTCATACTATCTGATTTTAGTCAAGAGGAATCTCTTTACTATATACCTTATGTTTCTGAACTTAATGGCATTTTAATTACTTCAATTTACTTAATCTTTAATTTAATCAGTAGAAACATTTGTAAAATTGAAATATATTTGAGAATTGCATGAGGCTGTGGCGATAGATATAATTTTCAATCGGAAGAATAATTTTGCCAAGTATATCAAGCAATCTTTTTCTATATTTTTGGAGAGTAGTTTGGTCCTTTAAACGACTATATTCAGTACTACTACTGCTGAATGAGTACACTTCAGGTTCTCCAGTGATACGTCTCAAAGCATAGCAGCACTGAAAGTGGTCTTTTGGTAAACCGGATGTACTTTCCAGAAATAAAGAAAAAAGTCCGCTATGCAGACTTTCCCTCCTGCTGAAATGCCAAGGTGATGATGTCATTCCATATTCTACTCTATTGATCCAGTATTATAGAACTGCAACTTCATGATCAAAATCACAAATACGTTTGTATAACATTAAATTATCATGTGGTTGTGTTAAGGACAATAAAATTTGTGGATGTGTTGATATTATGCATGTGACAGTATTAAGCGCAATTTCCTCAAGAGAAGGTTACCAAATGTAGGAGTTTCCTTCCTGATCATATATATGACACAATGTTTCTTGGTTATATATATATATATATATAAAATTGTAACCTCTGTCTGTACATTGATTTTTTTCTCAAAATTTCACGATAACTTTTCGTTTCACATGTCATAGGCACCATAACTGCATTTTGTTTCTTTCGTGTATGTTACCTTTTCACGCATAAACGGCTGAACCGAATTTTATGAAACTTGGTATGTATATTACTACTAACCCAACTTAGACTTTAGGCTATATTAATATCCTCTGAGACGAACAGGAGTGGGGGTTATAAGGGAAGCCTGAAATTAAAAATAGCAATATTTCGTTTCCTATAGGTTTTTCGGCAAATATGAACATAACAAAAATTGTTTATTTTGTTATTTAGAGTAACATTTGTTATATACACTTTTTTCATATACTGAATTATAAACGAGATATACGCTAAAATCTATAGCGGAAGTGAACAATTTTATTTGGGACAAAAGACCTAACCGAAATAAATAAAACTCGGTATCTGTATTAGCACAACGCTTTCATTATAATAAGCCATACCAACATTTCTAGGGACGGGCAGGAGTGGGGGTTGTATGGGAGGCCTGAATTTAAAATACCGGTATTTCGTTTTTCGGCAAATATGAACATAACAAAAGTTGTTTATTTTGTTATTGAGAGTAACTTTTGTGATATTAATTTTTGTCTTTTAACAATGTATAAACGAGATATACACTATAAACTAAAGCGGGAATCAACTATTTTATTGGGCGCTAACGATTGAGCCGAACTTAACAAAACTCGGTATGTCAATTAGCATTAATTCTTCCATGATTATAAGCTATATTAAAATGTTTAGGTTAGAACGGGAGTGGGGGGTTGTAAGGGAGGCCTGAAATAAAAATTCGCAATATTTCATTGTCGATTTGTTTTTCGACAAACATGAACATAACAAAAGTTGTTTACTTTGTTATTTAGATAATTTTTTTTTATTTTTATACATTTCTCCAGGAACAATGTGTGGAGCAAGTAATTTGCGTAGAAATATTAATATGCTCAACAAATCATTCCTATTTGAACTATCAGGTACCTCAGCTGGAAAAATTAATTCAAATCAATGTTAATATTTTGTCCTTAATAGCTGAAATCTATGCATAATGCACAGGAGACGGGAAATATGACAATTTGGAGGACAGTGAAGACTTACATAAAAAATTAATTTTATTATTAACAAATGCCACCAACGGGTATCAACCCTAAACACTGGGACGGGTAAATGTCAAAATATTGTGCAAAGTAAAGCCTTGCCAAAAAAATGCCATCACCATTCAGCCTCAAATCAATTCCCGGGCGAAGCCGGGTATCTGAGCTAGTGTTAATATATTTTGAAGTGAAATACTGTTCATCAACTGTACTCGACCATCAGCCAGTGATGACAGTCATCACCGACAGATAAAACAATAGTATCATCTATATTGGTGGCTCCAACCTTTTATTTCATTTACTTGCCCACTTCCAACAGCTTCAAGAGTACAGGCTGCTTAATTCTCAAAAAGAATTTCTAAGCGAACATGGAATTTTCAAAGAGTTTTATTTATCTCCAATGGTCGTGGTAAGAGGAAAAAAATTTAGTCAAAAGTAACTATTCTTGAACAGTTTTCATTTTTTAAATGAAAGGCATTAGAACAGCTTCCTTAATTCCTCCTTTGTTGGCCATCAGAGCATGTCAATTATGTTAAAACATCCTCTGTAGAAATAGAAATAAATATAATTAATTTTAATTCAAATGGATTGAGTTCACATATTAGCCAAGTAGAACTTTTTTCTCTAGTATATTAAGCAGGCATTGAGAATGTCAGAACATGACTTCATAAATAAATAAGAAACATTAAGAGGCCATGAATTAGGTTTGGGAAGCCTGATTGAATAGAAAAGCTATCTTAGTTCCAAAAGGTATAAATATAGCAAGGATATTAAAATTATGGATCATTTTATAAACTGGCTTGAAAGAAAAAAAAATCCTGAAATTCGGCTTTATTTCCATGGATGTGAAAATCACAGAACTATCTCACTGTGGAAAGTATTTGAAAGAATACTCTGAAGCATAAATGAGGCTGAAGTGTTTTGAGCAGAAATATGGATTAAGAGTCAACAGAGGAATGCAGAACCTGTAATGAGGCAAATACACAGAAAATCAAACAAAGTTTATTTTGTGGAACTGTCATAAGCAAAGAAAAAATATCTAAAAATAGTTCTAGAGAGCTAAGGAGTAATTCAGGGACTAACCTTTAAACAAACATCAGAAGCCTTCGGATAGGATTTTGATCGAAATACTAGGACAGACTCAGGGAAACCTTGAAGACAAATCTTCTGAGGTCGCCCTAGGAATTTGCTTATTACAATAGTAATAAAGAGTTTCGACAATGAATGCATCCAAACAAACCTGCAATAATATTGTTGAATAGGCATTTACGATGGAAGAGATTTAGAACGTAACTTACTAGCGAAGGAAGAAGCAGCTGAACCAGGAGAGATTTGAAGATTAGACCCTATATATACATACATAAGCAGTACAAAAGAATGAAAACATAACAAAATGTCAAATGGAAAAAAAATTACATCATTGGTAAATAGTTAATAAACGTATTTGATTTTTAAAATATTGAAGGCTCTAGACGGCCTACATCTCAAATGGAAATCATTTACTTCTAATATAAACCATGTTGGTACTAAGTACTCACAGAAATCTTTTTTATTCCCTTTAAATGTAAAATGATTTTTGTACTAACATTTAATATCTATTATAATTTTGGAAAACAAAAAAAATATTTTGTGAATTATAATTATCAGCAGTTACTTTAACTAGCGGCTTGGTAACTGCATAAAGCTCTTAATTTTTGTTAGTGGGATGATGAGAGGTGAAATGGCATACTGAAATTATAAAAATTTACAAATATCTCCTGAATTTCCTAAAAATTCATATATTTTACATAATAATTCTAAAGTTACTTTGGGGTACTTTAAAAATTGTTACAAAAGGTTTATCAAATTTAAATTCTTCAATTACAGTATAATAAATGGTCTTAATCCTATTAAAGATACCTACTTATTAAATTATCTTACAAATATAAATAGGTATAAACTAAAGTAGATTATGAAGCATATAAAATATATATACACATGTATTACTGATATAAATGTTTATTCCAATTAATTTTGTTCTAATATTTCAAAGAGTATTATCAATGAAGTTATTGGTGATATACTACTGAACAAACATTCGCATACAGTTTGCAAGTCCAAAAATAAAGGATAACACAAAATTCTTTACACAATAAATATAATGAAAATGTTTATTTCTGTATACATATTAAAAAACAAAACAAAAATATTTCATATTAACAATTATGGGGTAGAAGGAAAGGAAACTGTATAAAAGTTACTATTACAGAGGTTATAGCAATGTTTACACCTGAGATAATAATATACCAAGTCTTTCATAGATACTCCAGTAAAACACAGAACAAACAACTTCACTTGATGAGAAAGTAAATATCACTAGCACAATTCCTGAAATAAGTTCCTCCAAAAGGGAAATGAGGCTATATACAGCAGCACATCAAGGAAGGTTACCTTATGATTCCATCGTTTGAGGGTTAACATTTTGAATTAAGGTAATATTGTCTCCTTTCATCATAATCCTCCCAAGTGTTCTTCTGTTATTTGATTTCAAGTTTAATTCTTCAGCGTCGTCCAAAACTAAGTTCATATATTCATCAAAACCAACAATGTGCCCTTCTATCCTCAAATTAATGTTTTCGTAAAGCCATACTTGGACTCTAGATCTGTTTTGAAGATATCTAAATATAAGGTTAATGGGCTGAACCATTACCTTTTGAACTTTTTGGGGTCCTTTATATGACATCTTAAAATTTGTGAGGTAATCAAACAAAAAACTTCACCTTCCAACACAAACAAACTTTTAAGAGCCGGTCTAATATGGCGGCCACGCAGTGTAGCCAACCTAAATCTTTTTAGATCAGTTTAATGAAAGCATAAGTATTAAAGTTACAAAATGCAACTCATTATTTTGAAACAAATTCGCGTTATATTTATTCTTGTTATCATATAAGATAATTTCATAAAAATTGAAGATTATTTAAAAAAAAGTAAAATTAAGATTACTTGTAACCAGGATTTTTATTTGAGGGTGCGCGATAGAGAAATGAAAACCTATCTTTATTTAAGACTGTAGTGTCTAGTTCTGCACCTCCCCTTCAAGGGGGGGGGGGTAACAAAATTCAAATTTCTTCATACTATATTAGAGGTACAAAAAGTTGAAATTAAAGCATTTTTGTTTATCACGATCTATCATTCAGATCTATAAATAATATTCTGACATTTTTGTCATGTATTGGAACGGAGAAATCCTAAATTACTTTCAAATTATGTGCAATAAAACTGTTTGTTTATTTAATTTAATTATTATTATTTATTAACGTCCACTTTTTGTAACTCAGGCTAATTGGGACGGGTTATCTACAGGGTACCACCCTTTTCTAGCCAGGGTGGGATTTTAGGATGTTATTTAATGAATTTCGTCACTAAATAATTTCCTTTGCCCAGGCGAGAATCGAACTCGCCACTCTAGGTTTGACATGTGAGATAAAGGTCAACGCTTTAACTCGCATGTCTAACCTGAGCCCCTATGTGCTCCTATTATTATTTAATTTAATGGGAGCACATAGAAGTCATGCTGTACACCCAATAGATATTTTAGGAAATTTCCCTTAAGAGAAATCAGCTATTGATTGGCTGGCATGTTTACAATTCAGCCGTTTTCCGTTGTAGAAATCATTAACTTGTAAATTGACTGAAGGATTTCTCATTAAACTTTCGCGTGGAAAATCTGCTCAGTTTACACAGCCCCTGCGTGACGGACGTTTATTCCAACTCACAAGTTAGTTAGGGTAATTCTTTTTTTTCAGCCTGCAATAATCCTCCCACTTATACTCATCAGATTATTTAGAAGTAGAGAATACACGGTGAGATGAGATCAATAGTCTGTTGTACAGCTTAGTATATGTTTTTGCGAGCTTTGTTTAACTTGGCTTGTACTCGAAGCCTTTCTTTCATTTATCATGGGTGTTTTGCAACTACTGAGATTTTAGTTTTGAAACATCTCAGATTATAACCTGTTCTCAGGCTAATCAATGAGAAGGCGTAAATCCTTAATTTACATCGAGAAATTCAGCATAAATACCTCCTCTTCAACTCACATTAAACGTGCCCTTATTCTCTAACATATATATTAAAAAAAATGCTTTACCTGAAGCTCTGTCCTGAATTTCGAGTGCAGCTGCTAGGAATGTGCATGCGTTAAGTACGGATAAAGTTGAAGTCACGTGGTCTTCACAGGTCACTTTCAGCTCTTCTACTCCCAAGTCTTGGGCTATAGTCATCATCTCGAATACACCGCTGTCTTGAAGCATGATCTACAATATTGTTTGATTTGATTAATAATCAATAGTCAAATGTAGTATGGATTTAAAATGCTATGCTTCGTCCAGATCCACTAGAAATTTGATAGAGGAGAGAGCAACAGAAGGATCAGCGGTTCCCTCTTGCCTACTTCATGTGACTAATAATAAAAAATCTCCCACGAAAGTGCGGCCTAAAGTTATCAGATTTTCCACGTGCTGGTAGCTGATGACACCTCAAATTCCATTTTGAAAACTTGGATGTGAGATGATTGGTGACATATGATGAGAGCTTACAGTATTTTCGTAAAAAGCTCAGCTCTTCTTAATATTTAAATTTAATGGACAGTTAGGACTGAGGTTAGATATGAGAGATTAAGGTGTGTTATTAATATAATTGGCAAACCTAGAGTCGGAGAGGATTTTGTTTAGGAACTTAGGATTTTGTTCTTAACATGATAGAATGATTGGTTGACAGATTTCCTTTTTGTTCTGGAGATAATTTTTAATGACAAGGATCAATAAAAAGGCCTTGTCCTCTACTACGCAAAGTGCACTTTCGGAGTCAGCTCTCCTTCAGTGTCTGCTGACAAACAAAAACCTTCAGTCAATCTAACAACCATAGCATGACCAACAGTGTAAAAAACAGTCACAAAACAAAAAGTAATGATTAAAAAAATTAAAACCAAAATAAATCCAGGGTAAAAACAATAGAAAATTTAATAAATAAAAAGGAAAAGGCGGCTAGGCTTCGACATGTCATTGACGGAGCCCTGTCGTCTCTACGGGGACAAAGGTTCAGTCGCCCGGTGGTTGTTGTCCAGAATACACTGATATAATCAAGTACCTCCTACACCACCTCTTATTAGTATATGGTGGTTAATTTCTTTTTTAGTTGTCTATTGCATTACAGTTTCTCTGGTGAGCATTTCAGGGGTTTTCTCCCCACTGTGATACGTTAGTATAGTTCTATCTGTAATTTGCTTTGTTTTTTAATTTGATTTATAGTTTATAGATTTTAAGGTTTTATCTTTGACATACGCTTATCGTTTTTAACTTTTTGACGCTGACAATGGAGCGCTGACTCTGAAAGTGCACTTTGGATAAAATTAAAAACAGTAGTAGAGGGCAAGGCCTTTTTATTGATCGTTATCAATTGGTTCCTTCACTATCCAGCATATTCCAGTGATAATTTTTAACGAATTCAATTATGAGGTTATGATACGTAGCAAGAAGTAACCCGACCAGCTCCCCTTACAAGACAATTTCATGATATGCAGAAGAGAAGAATACTGGAATTGGTGACTAAAGAACTAAAAGAAAAAAGTGAAAAGGAAAATGTACCTACACGCTTGGCTGGTGGGTTGTTTCCGAGAACAGGAACTACTGATTTCTACGGGTGTGAACAAGGGAAGGAAAAGAGTCAGTCGCAAGGGCGCATTGTCATTTTAGTGTCATACATTTCCTATATAAGAAATAACTAAATCATCAGGACTTATAGGGTATCATCTTGATGTTTGATTACAGTTGTTTGAAATCGCTATTAGCATCTGGCGTAGAAACTTACCTTTCCTGTGTAAATGTATTGTATAAACTGCCTGAATGTATCAGGCTGGAAATGTGGCAGTCGGACAGGAGTGGGTGAACCAGGAGCTGCTGGTAGGACAGAACATCCGGGAATCCTACACACTTCTCCTCTTTTCGCTGTCTGGAACGATTTACACCTGAAACATAATGACTTTTGATAGGCGAAACAATTAAGAATTATTTCAGGGTGCTATGGCTATTGTGTATCTTGTTGAAGACAGCAGGCTCAGTACCAAAATATGCAGCTGCCATATGATGTTTTTTCATATCTATGTACAACAAATCCTTCTTGCTTAACCCTCTTCATCTCCTAAAAAGATATTCAAATCATACACATGTACAAATATATTAGTAGATATATATTTCCACTTCTAGTCTACTCTGAGAATCTACTGCTGGTGCTAGTCCCCCGATCCCAGTTATGCTACTTCGGAGTCCCCCCCCCCCAGCCGAGCTGTTCCTGCCAAACCGAGTCTTTCTGAAGCTGCCACTACCAATCCAGGCCATCCGGACCCCTCCCCCCCAAATTTGAAGTTTCCCCTATGTTTTGGAAATAAGATTCTTATCCACTCACATTCTCCAATGGTGCATTGCTATTTTTTATTTATGTTAAAAAGTTGTTAATTAGTCCCCCCCTCGAGGTATCTCCACCTGGTCGCTCGGTGAGGGGCTTAACTTAAGGCAAAGGGCCGAACTAAGAGAGATACATTATCTCTCACACATTTGTTTTACCAGAGATATAAGCAGTCAGACAAATTTATGATTTGAATTGCTGTTATCCGGAATTAATTGATATAATAGTGGTTTCCCGTCGTTGAATAATCATGTTTATAGTTTTGAGTATGAAGCATGGGATGCCCTTTGGACGAATATTCTATGAACCAATTAAATCTAGTTTCTAGTCAAAATAAAAATGATCCATCTTAGCATCTGGAGAAGAAAGTGTGACACAATTTTGTTCAGACATTCTGATGTAATACCATAAAAGAATGCTTGAAGCGTTGCCTGAAGTCTGGTGAACTTTGTTACCCGTATTTGTTGGTTGAAATAAAAATGGTTTCCAGTGGTAAGTTATTCCAATCCCCCCTCTAATCAATGGCAGTGGAGCATAATGTAGCCCCCGAAAAACATTAAACAAATCGAAATTCTATCTAGTTAAGTCTTTTGGAGCAATAATGCTCTCCATAACGACCTCAACATTCATTTTGTCAATACCTCGCAAAATCCCAATATCAGAAATTCCGCTCTTTTCTTCCCGCACATCCTTTAGTCGAATCACTCACTCTCTTTACTCAAATTCCAGAAAACCCAAGGCGACGTCTGAAGTTAAGTGACCAAGAGATCTAGGCACAGAATAGCTCCATATAGTACAATATTGTTGCAAATAAATGAATAAAGATATATAAAGAAAAAAACATTCTAAGGCACGTCATTTATGGAGTTATGCGTGATACGAATATATTGCGAATACAGAACCACTCGAAATGGATTCTGGGAGGGTCAAATCTAATAATTTCGTTGAAATCAATTTCCTTTACATCGTACATATATATTGTACCATCATTGATGTTTTCATCATCAAGCCTAAGTAGTTGAATTTATTTCTCATAGATGAAAAAAATGGCTGAACTACTTAAAATCATCATATAAGGAGGCTAAATATCCAACTGTGAGGAAAAGTATTTCTCACGTTTTTAAACTTTTTCCTGGAGTGAATAAGTTAACGGGTCTGCATTAATGAAGAATTACTCTGAAGGAAATTAGCCAGTAGGAAGTTAAGGACTCAAGAATCAAGGAAGTGACTCCAAATTTCTCGTTAGACCTCCGAATCTTGTCGTTTCGAAATAAGAAAAGTTACAGAACCCTTCTCTCAAAGTCAAACTGTTTCGAGGCCCTTCAAAAGAAATAGATCTCTATTTAGCATAATGAAAGTCTAGAGGAATGATTAATTAAAGTTTCTACCTTGAGCTTAAAGGGACCTTTAGTACTGCTAAATAAGCCAGAATTCCAAATTTCGTCCTTATGAGGTGAGGATGAAAAGCCATTGGAAAATGAATTGAAATATTTCCTTTTAGATTTATGCTTGCAGGATGCCAATCATTGTTATTGATTTCTATCTGAATTAGAATAGAATATAATTTTTCCTTAATTTAAATTCTTCCTGAAGCTTAAATTAGTACAATCACTCATCCGGAGAAAAAAATCAATTGGAAACAGCAAGGCGGCTTCGTCTACAATAATCAACCTCTAATATTCGTGTTATTGAAAACTTTTAACTCACTCATCCTTCTCACTATCAATCACTCCATCACTTTTTTTTCATGGAGAAAAAAAATTGCAATTAACGTTTTCGTTTAGAGTGCAGTAAATTAACATTTTTCATTTTGTTTAGATATAGCCACTTTACTTTAAAAGCTATAAAATTGACTACTATTATCCAAATCTACCAATTCAGGCACACTATATTAAAATAAATTGATGAAGTGAACATTTTGATTATAAAGTTCATGTTTATAATATTTGTCGGAATTAAAAACAGTACAACACACCATGAAATATATTAGTAACTTTGCGGCGTTGAACTGAAATTTTCACCAAAGTCTTCGCATAACTTTTTACTGTCATTGTCTTGGGAAGGACCACTATTTAAATTAGATGAGTGGTGTTTTGACAGGTTGCTCCCTTATGGGGCCTGAAAAGGATGCTGGTGGCTAATGAAGATGTAAAAACATTAAAATGACATCAACATATATATTAATATTGTTCTTTAATTCAAGCTTTCAGCATACACAAAGCCAAGTGTGACACAAGCTTTACGAAAGCACAGGATAAGATGAACGTGATTCGAAATTCTTCCATCCCAACCATATTTGTTCACTGCATTGTACATTCGAAGTCTCGTCATGCCAGAGCTTTCCTCTGACAGTCTGTCAATCTAAAGGCAGAGAGACGGACTCCAGCAGAGCTTTCCTCCGACAGTCTATCAATCTAAAGGCAGAGAGAAGAACTCCAGCAGAGCTTTCCTCCGACAGTCTGTCAATCTATAGGCAGAGAGAAGAACTCCAGGAGAGCTTTCCTCTGACAGTCTATCAATCTAAAGGCAGAGAGAAGAACTCCAGCAGAGCTTTCCTCTGACAGTCTATCAATCTAAAGGCAGAGAGAAGAACTCCAGCAGAGCTTTCCTCTGACAGTCTATCAATCTAAAGGCAGAGAGAAGGCCTCCAGCAGAGCTTTCCTCTGACAGTCTATCAATCTAAAGGCAGAGAGAAGAACTCCAGCAGAGCGCAGAGGATGGAACGTAGCAGTAGACAGAATCTATTATGCAGTTTTAAATGAATCATTGAGGGGAGGAGTTCAATGCTTTTCTTCTATAGTGTGAAAATTCACTACCTTGCCCGAAATTGTATTATGTGATACAATGTATATTTATTAAATGGCAATATTTCTGTCTTCTTTAGAAGCAGTTTTTTTTTTTTTTTGAACATACTGCGTATTTTGTTGTTTGACTAACTGTCTGAGCAAATAACAGGCTCCTAATTTGGAAATCTATTATTCGTTGGCGATTGAGAAGAACCATGAATAATATCTCATGGTATTTTGGTTCATAATGGAGCGCGGCACGGATCACATGATTTCTGACTAATGCTGTGTGGACCAAGCAAAGAATGGCCTTTTACGGACTATTAAGCCAAACATTTCAATTTGTAGGATAATAAGGAATTCCGTGTTCCTCACTTAAATTGTTTATTACTGAAAGGTTTCGGTGCTTCTGAGGCGTGTTGCTCTAACCTCAGCCACTAAGCTTTTAGCAGATTTCCCTTAAGGGAAATCAGCTATTGAGGTCGTACTAATGACGCGAGTTTCGAAAAATTTCTTCAAATGTCCATTGATCCTACCCAGGAGATGACGAAAATGAGGTCCGTTCAAAATTATATATATATATATATATATATATATATATATATATATATATATATATATATATATATATATTTGTCTGTTGCCGCTCTAGCGGTCGCAATTTTTGTTTGATCGTTACCATCCTCGATATTTAGTCGTTTTATGTAAAAAGGAAGATCAAGTTCGTTAATGGCTGAAATCGGACCAGTGTGAGGGGGGGGTTTAGAGGGGGGATTTTGAAAATTCGAAATATCTTCGTTATTATGCGTCGGATCGAAAAATTGTATAGAATCAATCTTATTGCAAATTAAATTTACTATAAATATTGTTTTATACATTTATTCTGTATCTTGAATATTAACCGAGATATTTGGATTTGTATTCTGTGTGTGGTCGGCAGGAGTCGGCTGTTCGGTACTTTCCGAAGAGAGCTCTGGCTCGTAACTCTTCATCCCTCGTGAATAAGTTTAGAGATTCCTTACTACTACACTTGTTATTGGGCAGATTTCTCTATTGTAAAACCTCATGTGGGAAATCTGCTTAGTTTACGCAGCCAAAGTTTTAGCATGACGGACTTTTTATTCACCCAAATGATTCTTTCTCACTTCCATAATACTGAAATGATCATAATTTACATTTGAAATTTAAATTAATTTTATATATATATATATATATATATATATATATATATATATATATAATTAATGAACTGAGTGCGTAATGTTATTTATATGGCAAGCTTGTGACTGGCTGTTTTAATCTTTGAGGATCTTTATTGGTATTTTTTTCATTTTTGATGAGCTCTATTAGTACTTTATTTTTATCTTCGATGATCCTTTTTAGTACTTTTTATCTTTAACGATCCTCATTAATACATTTTTCATCTCGACGATTCTTATTTACAGGTTTTCATCTTCAAAGACTCTTATTAGTATTTTTTCATATTTGACGATCCCCATTAGTACTTTTTTTCTTAATCATTATATCTCCTCTAAAGACGGAGGGAAGAACCGAACAGATACTAGAATTACAATTTTAAAAATGCAGGAGAAATCGAATTAGTCGGCAAGAGGAATATTGGTCTCGTTAACAATCGCGCTCCGACACTAGGGATTTACATAAACAGGGTAAGACCCAGATGAAGGCATTTATGCAGGGATTGAAACGTCGTGGGTCCTAATTGGATGAAGGATGGAGGAGACTCTCACACAACATCTGTACAAACAGCTGCTGAATTCCCCGCGCATAGGCTTTGATTGTGTCAACAACCTTCTGATTGCTCTGTCGAAAATCAGCCGTCCAAAGAGAAAAGGGCCGTAAAAGGCAGAAGAAATATATGCATGAATATATAACGATTCTCTTTTACATAAAGCTTTTTCGCGCTTTTCCTCCCAAGCTGAGGTATAGCCACTTTGAGGCAGGGATTTCCAATATTTCTTCTTCCCTAATTTCAACTCCGGAATTCTCCCCTTGGCCCAGGGATTGTCATCGCTTCGTTCTCTTCTTAGGAAGGGCAATGACTTGCACGTTTAAGACTTCTGCATCCATGCATGAAATATTACATTCAAATCAAAATTATTCCGAGGTTATTAAAAGTTATGAAAAAGGCTGTTTTGAAATTCCACAAGAAATAAAAGTGAGAGTACAACTTTTGACGGGCTTGAAGATGGTGCTATCGCATCGAAAGTGCTTGCAACTGTATTCGGTCATCCGCCAGTGAGGACGTTCTTCACCTACAGCTATGACAACAGTATCATATATACTGGTGGTACAAACCCTTTATTTATTTTTATTTTATATTATTTATTTATTGTGCTTCGCAGCTTTGGCGATGTTGCTCTAAACAAAAGCTTCGTAACTTAAAAAACTAAACAAAACAAAACTCAAATGAAAACAAAACAATACAAAAAAAATAACAAAAAGAAATGGAACACAAAACAGAAAAGGTAAAAAAAAACCGATGAGGAACACAAAACATAAAGGATCACAAAACAGAGAGAAAACACGAAAACAGAGATGGGAAAGAAATAGAAACGCAACACAAACCAGAACTGGAAAGCAAAAAAAATAGATCACAAAAGGCGAAATTAAAAAATAAATAAAAACTAAATAAATAAAAACGGAAATGAAACTCTAAAAACAAAATAGAACTCAAAAAAAAGACTGGAAGTCAAAAAATAAAAATGGCACACAACAAAGAACAAAATAAATGAACAAGGGAACGAATTAAGACAAAATTCAAAACTAGGTACAAAACTGAGTATCGAAACTATTGACTTTAGACAATAGGGAAATCATTAATAACATATTTAAATATTCAATGAATAAATAATTAAATCAATAATTAAAATAAAATTGGTATATAAAAGAAACAAAATTATTAAGGTTTAGATAAAATATAAGTTGTTACAGGTGACCTTTATTTGATATACCACATAATAAAATCTCATTTTGTGTTGTGGTTTCGGCTACAGTTTACAAATATTTTAATACCACAGAAATGTTATCAAACATTTCGATAGAAATGACCCTTATTATAGTAGAGAAGATTTAAGGTAATCCCTCACTTGTCACACAGATCTTGCTCACACGAGGCTTGCTCACACGAGGCTTGCTACAAATAGACTCGGAAGTTTTCTGCTATAATAAAGAACAATTTTGTGAAAATGTGTTAAACCCCTTTACATTCGTTTGATATTGAAATATTTGTTGACTACGGTCGAAAAAAAGAAACTACTATCGCGTTTTCTGCAACTCCATAGCCGCACTAGATTACTAACCAGCACCAAAACTGCTATATTTATATAGCATATATATATATATATATATATATATATATATATATATATATATATATGTCTGTTAACGCTCTAGCGGTCACAATTATTTTTTTATTGTTACTGTAGCATATGCTATATGGTTGCTAGGCAATGGAGCATATGCTATATGGTTGCTAGGCAATGAAACCTACTCTTACTGTTACCTTGTTAATAAACCAGTAGAATAATGGCGTTACTCAATGAACGACTCCCTACTTCTCTCGATCGCCTTAGGCCGGACACCAGGGCGGAAATGGAGAAAAAGTTATGGAAGCAGAAAAACTACCAGGACCAGAGGTCCAAGGGGAGAGAGTTTGCCAAGGGGGATGAAGTCTGGGTGAAGTATGAGCTGAGCAAGGGCTGGGTGCCAGGCATGGTGGAAGAGCGAACGGGACACCATTCATACAAAGTCCTGGCCGGTGGACGTACCAAGTGAAAGCACGCGGACCAGCTTAGGACAAGAGAAGGTGCGGTGGACGAGCACCTATCACAGATGACAAGCGAGGAAGAGTGTCAACCAAAGGCGGAGGAAGACCCGCAAGTTTGGTGGGGAGAAATGTAACATATGCTATACGGTTGCTAGGCAATAGAGCATATGCTATATGGTTGCTAGGCATTGAAACCTACTCTTACTGTTACCTTGTTAATAAACCAGTAGAATAATGGCGTTACTCAATGAACTGTTAGTTATAAACGTTACAGTTACCAAACTCGATATTTAATCGTTTTATGTAAAAAGAAAGATCAAGTTCGTTAATGGCTGAAATTGGACCAGTGGGAGGGGCAGATTTTCGAAAATTCGAAATATCTCCGTTACTATACGTCTGATCGGAAAATTGTATAGAACCAATCTGATTGAAAATTACATTAATTTGTTATACACATTTATACTCTATCTTGAATATTAAAAGAGATATTTGCATTTTTATTAAGTGTGATAACAGACGAGAAGACATCGGCTGAAGTCGGTTCTATTCGGGACTCCGCCGAAAGCTAGTTCGGACGTTTCCGTAACTGTCGGCTTTAGCGAAATTGGTTTAGGGACTCATTACTACTACTGTTATTAGTAGGCAGATTTCTCTATTGTAAAACTTCACGTGGGAAATCTGCTTAGTTTACGCAGCCCCTGCGCGACGGACTTTTTTTAATAGGCTAATGATTCTTCAATTGAGTTAAGCAAAACTACTCCTTGGTTTTATATAAACTCAGTTTTAATGCAATTGCTAGTGTTGTCATTATATAGAAGGAAGTAGTGGGGGTGGTTTAACTGGGCACTAAGGTCTACTGGAATGGTGCAATTCCACGTAGAGGGGAGTTGTAACTCAGGGCGATAGGGTTTTTAATTTCCTCTAGCTACTGCCTTCAAGAGCCGCCGACTTGTATTATAGCCCTGCTAAGGCCACTATACAACCACCTACACCTTCCTGGGGGCAATTCACGCTACGCTTTGAGATGTCCGCCGGAATTTAGCTCTACTTGAAGACAAGTTAAGAGAATTAACATGGGATTCCTTGTCTTTCATGCCGTTGAGAAAACTGGTGCAATTCGTGTGTGTGTTTCGTGCATACTATAATACTACTATCGATTAGGGTTAAATACCTATAGAACTAAAGAAACCAAAGGTGTACGGTAAATTTACCAATGTGTGAAAAGTGTAATCTCAGAATATATTTAAACTTTAAAAGAGCTAAAATTTATTTATTTAATTTCTGACAAGCAATAGAAGCGATTTACACCCAGAAGAATTATTGTATAACCGTGATGAAGGAACGAAATGGCAAAAATAATCTAAGGTGTGTAATGTAATTTGATTTTAAAGAAAATTGTTGCTGCTAGCCGATATTGCTTGCGAACAAAAACGGAAATAAAAAGAAAATTTTAAAAATCAACAAGAACTAAATGAACACCAACTATTAAAGACGGAAAAACTAGGGACGGGAGCAGAAAACACTAAAAAAAAAAAAAAAGAGAGAAAAACAAACTGAACAAAATCGATAGCATTAATTTCAAAAACATAAAATATCTCATAAAATAACCAAATAATTAAAAACAATGATGAGTAAAACTTATAAAAACTTTTTTATAATCCGAATTTTTAAAATTAAAAATAGTAACATAAATAATTAAAAATTAATATGTACATGTAGCAAGATTTTGATTACATTTAAGACAGCAAATTTGGTCACAGCCAGGTAGTATTTGAAACCCAATCCGTATAATATCCAAACAATGTACTTCATTGTATGTGTACCTCGTTAACAGTATTCACTACTACCGTGTAGTGGTTCACAAGCAGCAAGCACATTGTTTGCAAATAATATGGATTAGAATTCAAATACTATTACCTGGCAATGACCAAAATTGCTGCCTAACATTGTAATCAAAATCTTGCTCATTGTGATTGTAAATGTACAATAAATATTTTGAATTGTCGGATTTCCCTCCCTCTAAACCCCCTGCCCGATTACAGCCATTAACGATTAGAATGAAATTAAATCGAAATTGAAGTTAAATTTAAAATATGGTATAAATCAGATAACCATTTTCAAGACCAGAATTAAAATCTTAATTCATGACGTCATAAGTACCTCATCTGGAAAAGATTGGTAGAAAACAATATTTGGTATTTAAGCTTGGAATAAGATATGCTCATGTTCATGTTATGTTCGCTTAATATTATAGTGCGAATATAAAAAGTCCGTCACGCAGGGGCTGCGTAAACTAAGCAGATTTCCCACGTGAAGTTTTACAATAGGGAAATCTGCCTAATAACAACTGTAGTAGTAAGAAACCTCTAAACCTAAAACATTATTTAGGGCGTAATAACCCAGTAGTTTCTAGCCCCAAAAAACAGTTGACCTAACCTCTAAACCTATTCACGAAGGACGAATAGTTATGGAAACGGCCACCAGAGCTCTCGGCGGAAAGTCTGAACATAGCCTGGTGACCACACGCAGAATACAAATGCAAATATCTCAGTTAATATTCAAGATACAGAATAAATGTATAGAACAATATTAATTTGCAATAAGATTTATTCTATACAATTTTTCGATCCGACGCATAATAGTAATGATAATAATTTTGAATTTTCAAAAATCCCCCCCTCTAAACCCCCCCTCCCACTAGTCCGATTTCAGCCGTTAACGAACTCGATCTTCCTTTTTACATAAAACGAATAAATTCCGAGTTTGGTAAAGATCAAACAAGAATTGCGACCGCTAGAGCGTTAACAGACTAATATATATATATCTATAGATATATCTATATATATATAAAATTGTAACCTCTGTCTGTACATTGATTTTTTTCGCGAAATTTCACGATAACTTTTCGTTTTACATGTCATAGACACCATATCTGCATTTTGTTTCTTTCGTGTATGTTTGTTTGTTTGTTTGTTTGTTTGTTTGTTTGTTTGTTTGTTTGTTACCTTTTCACGCATAAACGGCTGAACCGAATTCTATGAAACTTGGTATGTATATTACTACTAACCCAACTTAGACTTTAGGCTATATTAATTTTCTCTGAGACGAACAGGAGTGGGGGTTATAAGGGAAGCTTGAAATTAAAAATAGCGATATTTCGTTATCTATTGGTTTTTCGGTAAATATGCACATAACAAAAGTTGTTTATTTTGTTATTTAGAGTAACTTTTGTTATATACACTTTTGTCGTATACCGAAGTTTAAATGCGTTATACGCTAAAAATTATAGCGGGAGTCAACAATATTATTTGCCAAAAAAGACTCCACCGAACTATATAAAACTCGGTATGTGTATGAGCAGTGAGGCCTTCATTATAATAAGCCATACCAACATTTCTATGGACGGGCAGGAGTGGGGGTTATAAGGGAAGCCTGAAATTAAAAATAGCAATATTTCGTTTCCTATTGGTTTTTTCGCAAATATAAACATAACAAAAGTTGTTTATTTTGTTATTTGGAGTAACTTTTGTTATATACACTTTTGTCGTATACCTATGTATAAATGATTTATACGTTAAAACTTTAGCGCGCACTAACGGCTGAACCGAACTTAACAAAACTCGGTATGTCAATTAGTATTAATTCTTCCATTATTATAAGTTATATTAAAATTTTTAGGTTCGAACGGGAGGGGGGTTAAAAGGGAGGCCTTAAATAAAAATTCACCATATTTACATGTATAAGAGACGGGAAATATAAAAATATCGAAGACTGTGAAGCCTTATCGAACAAATAATTCTTTTATTAGCAAATCCACGGCAAAGATGGGTATCAATCCTAAAAACTGGGACGGGTAAATGTCAAAATATTGTGCAATGTAAAGCCTGCTAAAAAATACCATCACCATTCATCCTCAGATGAATTCCCGGGCGAAGCCGGGTATCTGAGCTAGTATATATATATATATATATATATATATATATATATATATATATATATATATATATATAGATAGATATATATATATAATTTTGAACGGACCTCATTTTCGTCATCTCCTAGGTAGGATCGATGGACATTTGAAGAAATTTTTCGAAACTCGCATCATGAGTACGACTTCAATAGCTGATTTCCCTTAAGGGAAATCTGCTAAAAGCGGGTGTTTATTGAAGGCTGAGAATGAAAAAAATGTAAGTATCTCGTAAGTATCTAATATTCAATATACTGCTCTGGAGTTTTCCAGACTTATCAAGGTTTACTGTTCAAACTAAAAAATACACTCCGATTTTCCTATTACCTCATCCCTATCCTCATTTACCTTAAATAATAGCTTTCCGACAAGCACTTTCAAGTTTCATTCGGTTCCTCAATCTCATCCTTATTTCCCCAGGTGGCAGGTGTACCACAGGGGGCAACCTAAGTCCTTTCTTATTCCTTATTTGTACTGCCTAAATTCCTTCACATCCTGAAACTTCCCTTCTCACGTAAGGAAGTGATACTGCAATCTTAACGTCCAACTCAGTTCCAAATGTGGCATCCGTTTCTCTACAAGAACAGCTACCTTTGCTGACCCAATATTAAGGCCAACAGCAGAAAATCAAGCCACGTAACACTTACTCTTCAAAGTTCCATTTGTTCTTCAGTTACACTCAATAGGGCTCTAATTCCTCAAAAATCGCAATTAAAAGTATCTAGGGATCACATTAGAGAGGCGGAATGTTCACATCACATTAAAAAGACAAGAATTGAATCGACGATACAGACTTCTACTAGGACTACTTGACAACAGGCCTAAACTATCACTGCGTAACAAACGATTGATATACACGACAGGTCTCGGCTCAATACGGACTTGAACTATGGGGTTCCACAAAACCGTCAAATTCCTACAAAATCCTAGCCCTCCAATTCAGAATAGTTATAGAAAATTTAATTTACAACAAGCGGCAACAGAAAATTTTATATATTTGTTATTTGGAACGGATGCCATTTTTGTCGTGCCCTAAATAGGATTAATGGACATTTGAAGAAAGTTTTCGAAAATTGCGAATACTACCTCAATCGCTGATTTCCATTAAGAGAAATCTGCTAAAATGAGATGACTTTTCAATTTCCTATATATGTTGTTCTATATATTTAGTCCGCCGATCGCATTTCAGTTTGGTCGTCACCAAACTCAATATGTAAACGTTCCATGTAATACTAATGAACAAGTTAATGGCTGAAATCAGTCTTGGGGAAGGGGAGAGGTGGTGGTTTAGAGAAGGTTAAATCGAAAATTCAAATTATTTCCGTTAGTATGGGTCGGATCGAAAAATCATACATAACCAATCTTGTTGTAAATATAATGTTTTATAAATGTTCTATACATGTCCATACATGAGTATTAACTGAGGTATTGGCATTATGTTTAGTTTCCAGTCTTCAATAAACCTCCAATTATACTCATATATTCGGTATACTGACATATCATGAAACGTTTTATTTCAAGCTTAATAGCAAATATTATTTTAATTGAGCTTTTACTTTGTGGCATATGTATGCTGTGACGTCCCCAACTCAAATTTGCCGTTGTAAACTACAAGATTTCATCAATACTATACTCGATATTTAACCGTTTTATGCAAACCTGATGATTATATCAGGCATCGGCCTACGAGGAGGGAGGTGAATTGGAAAATTCCGAACATCTCTGTTATGCTAAGTGGACAAATTGTAGATAACCGATTTTCTTTAATTTAATTTGATTGATTTTAATTTAATTCATTATTTCTGGTTTCAGCTTATAGCGAACTCCAAATACTTCTCTCTCTCTCTCTCTCTCTCTCTCTCTCTCTCTCTATACCCCTATTATTAAATATCTCATTTCCTATTCTCATTATTTCCTGTTTATTGGGGAAGAAAATGAGAGTAAATGAGATCATCAGCTTGTCATATTCCAGCACGTGGAAATCAGCTTATCATTTTATTTAAAGATCTATCAATAAAAAATTGCTGTACCTACGCAAGAACCAAACCTCCAACACAATGAAATCCAAGTGTTGTAAGGCGTACATCTTAACACACACCGCTATTTAATTTAAGAAAATTGAAGGCTAAGTTGATCTCTCTTCCCATTTACTTTAAAATTTAGAATGAATTTTTTCATTATTAAGGTTTTTTTATATATATTTTTTAAGATTAAGCACTGATTACGTAAATGTATGAAGTGAAGAATATTGTCCACTTTTTTTTTTAATATATAAATAATTAAAGTTTATGATAATTGATGAGTTGAGAAAATTGGAGGTCCCGGTACATTCATCACAATTACTGATTAATGTGAGAAGTATATGAAAGCCTGCGGGTTAAACTGGTTTCTATTTAATCTTCTTTATTGGTGGGCTTCTCAAGATTTTATTAAATCCTCTACTCCTCCCCCGCCAAGAGTAGGGTTGGGATGTGCGGGGTCACGCCTTCGGCTCTTTTCGGTAATCTTCGGCTGTTTGCTTCTCGTCTTTATCCAGACATCCCTCAACCTCGCATCGTGCCTGCAGATTAATTCTCCTTCCTTCCTCCTACCCCTTCCTTGGGGATCTGTCAACAGGGATTATATGGCGGCAGTTTAACCCATTTGAAATGAGCCCAATCCCCTCCCTTCTAGTTTGGAGGGAACAACTTCATGGAACTCTTTCTTTTTGATGTTTAAATATTTCAAATAAGTTATGTACACAGAGATATACACAGAGATTTCTATATGTATTGTATTTTTTTATTTAATACAAGCCTTGCTATCCATTTTTGACGGGTTAAATTATTAATGATTTCGGTTAGAAATGGAAATATAAAAATTTGGATACTAAAATCGATAAAACGAACGAAAGATATTGACGAAAATGTGTTTTGAAGTCAAAGTATAAACTTCCTCTCCTAGTTAAAAATTCGAATTTTCATATAGTCTATTTTTTACCTTGAGATAGTTGACTTGCAGTCAAATAAAATAAATAAATAAAAGTACATAGAAATCTCCTGAGGCTTTTCTGCAATAAACGAGTGGGCAGTCTGACAAAACATGATTTTCAATTTTGATGCCATTGTTCTTAAAATTGTATGAAACGCTAAAAAATAAGTCCGTCTCGCAGGGGCTGCGTAAACTAAGCAGATTTCCCTCGTGAAGTTTAACTATAGATAAACCTACATACTGGTAACACAACTCTACCATGAATATTAAGTGAATAAATACAAACGATAATAAGAAACCTTCCGACGGGAAGCATCTGAAATGTAAACAAACACTTCTTACAACTTCTTACCGGAAAGAAAAAAAAATACTGTAATATATCTTAACATAACGTATTAATTTGATTGAAAACTACGTACTATATTTAGTACTATAAGTAATTTATAATGAATCAGAATAATTTTTACCCAATCAATCAAGGGGCTCAGGTTATCCATGTGAGTTAAACCGTTGACCTTTATCTCACATGGTAAACCTAGAGTGGCGAGTTCGATTCTCGCCTGGGCAAAGGAAATTATTTAGAGACGGAATTCATTAAATAACATCCTAAATCCCACCCTGGCTAGAAAGAGTGGTAACCTGTAGATAACCCATCCCATTAGCCTTAGTTGTAAAAAGTGGACGTTAATAAATAATAATAATAATCAATCAATCAAATTAAAGTAGTCCAAAAACGTAAGAAGGGTGGGGCTCCAGAACATATTTGCATGTATCACGTATAATAAATGTCTCTTGAAAACAATATTTGGTATTTAAGCTTCGAAAGATGTGATTTATTACATGATCGAATATTGTTTATGTAACATGAGTAGAATTGGGGGTTTGCTGAAGGCTGAAAACTGAAAAATGCAAATATCTCGGTTAGTATTCAAGATAGGGAATGTATATAACAATATTTGTATAAATATATTTGTGTGACAGCTTATGGCATGATTGTTGATTATTCTTTAATTTTGAAAAAAAATTAAAATTAAATACGTATCATCCATGTATACGTCTTTGTGTACATGGATTCAGACTCTTTAAAGAACATTGAAAGCTAAATTGTAGAGAAAATAATTTTCAAACTTAGACTTAATGAGTTAATACTTTTTCTTTAAACGGTATTTATTTCTTCAGTAAAAATAGGGCGAAGGAAAGAGGGCTTTAAGAGAATAATGATCCATGATTAAAGCCATAACAAGAGTAATAAATCGCTTAAGTGTTAATTAATGTTTGGTAGGTGTAATTAGTTTGAGGGAGGCTTGGGTATGATATCAGATAGTGAGGCATATTACCCCGCCTTTAATTTATGCCCTGCGAGGTAACTACTCGAGGAGGGTTCCTACCTCGCCCCACTTCGAACAGGCAGAGTATAACAACAACATGGAGGCACGATATTAATTGCTCGTTCAAATATCCCTGCGGTAATTGAGCCTAATAACATTAGACGTCTTTCTCATTTATTATATTAGTATATCACCTACCCTTTCGGGAAGGGTAGAAAAAAAAAACGAAAATGATCATTGAGTCTATTCTCCCATACGGTTCATAACACCAAAAATAATAAATTTTGTTAAAATAATTTCTGTTTATAAAAATGTACAAAATTGAAACTTTGTACTAAGTTAGCTTAAAAAAAAAGTCCGTCACGCAGTGGCTGCGTTAACTAAGCTAATTTCCCACGTGCGCCAAGTATTTACATTTATATCAAAACGTAAAAGTTCAATGAGAACAATATTTGGTATTAAGCTTCAAATAAAGTGCTGCATAGCATAATAGAATATTGTTAATATGAGATGAGTAGGATTGGTGATTTACTGGAGACCGAAAAATAAAAAAATGCAAATATCTCAGTTAATAATCAAGATACTGAAAAAATGTACACAACAACATTTAAAGAGAATTGCATTTGCTATAAGATTGGTTCTATAACTTTTTTCGATCCGACGCATAATAGCGGAGAATTTTCGAAATTCTTCCCTCTAAACCTCCCCCTCCCCCTATAGTACGATTTCAGCCGTTAATGAACTTGATCTTTCTTTTTGTATAAAACGATTATATATCAAATTTGGTAACGATGAGACAAAAATTGGGATCGCTAGAGCGGTAACAGATATATATATATATATATATATATATATATATATATATATATATATATATATATATATATATACCGTTTTGAACGGACTTCTTTTTCGTTATCTCCTGAGTAGGATCGATGGACATTCGAAGAAAAATTTCGAAATTGGCGATGAGTACTACCTCAATAGGTGATATCCCGTAAGGAAAATGTGCTAAAAGTATGCAAGACGAAAACAAGACTTTTTCAAAAATTTTTGTCCGACTCCAATTGGCTCTGTTGATTTTTGCAACAATTGATAGATATGATTGCGTAATAACTTCCCAAGTGCTGGTATAGCAATTGTGATCTCATATCACCACGTATTCTCTTTTCGTATGTTAAAATCCGATGAGTAGAAGTTGGGAGTGGGGGGGGGGGGGTTACTGAATGCACATGATCTTGATCTAGATTTTTACATAAAATGTTTAAATATCGAGTTTGGTAACGATCAGACACACACACACACTTTCGAACGGACCTCATTATCGTCATCTCCTAGGTAGGATCCATGGACATTTGAGGAAAAGTTTCGAAAATCGGGTCATGAGTATGACCTCAATACCTGTTTTCTCCTTAAGGGAAATCTGATAAAAACAAATATTGCAGAAAGTACATTTCGTTTTCTTTCCTTTTTCGGTAATATATTTATTACGAAACACACACAGACACACACACACACACACATACACACTTTATGTATTATATTGTTATAAATACATGGGGGGAAAAAACTAAAACAATGTGGGTGACTACCTCTGAAAGGGGGCAATCGACTTCACACGATTTACCAGGTTATTGTGAGTGGATATGTGGCATGAAGTAGCATAAATAGCTTTGTATAGTAGGAAACTAATGTTTAACAACATGCTGTTATACCATGAACCACTTTATTCGGACCTTAAATATCAAATATTTTATTAATTTAACTTTTACCGTGTGGGTTACATGCAAATACGTTAGTTAATCTATACATTTATTCGTAACTTATGTATTAAAAGAGTTATTTGAATTTTCTTGGTTTTTATCTCTGGAATATGCTGGATGGTAGAGGAACCAATTGATAAGGATCAATAAGAAGGCCAAGTCCTTTACTGTTTTAGCAGATTTCCCTTAAGGGAATTCAGCTATTGAGGTCGTACTCATGACGCGATTTTCGAAAATTTTCTTCAAATGTACATCGATCCTACGCAGGAAATGACGAAAATGAGGTCCGTTCAAAATTATATATATATATTTGTCTGTTAACACTCTGGCAATTTTTGTTTGATCGTTACCAAACTCGATATTTAAACGTTTTATGCAAAAGGACAGATCAAATTCGTTAATGGCTGAAATCGGACCAGTGGGAGGGGGGGATTTTTGAAAATTCGAAATATCTCCGTTACCATACGTCGGATCAAAACATTGTATAGAACCAATCTTATTGCAAATTAAATTTACTATAAATATTGTTATATACATTTATTCTATATCTTGAATAGTAACCAACCGAGATATTTGCAGTTTTATTAAATTTAGGCCGATAACGGATGACTTTCCCGCCAAAATCTAGTTCGGCCCTTTGCCGCAACCGTTTGGCTCTCGTATGGAGATTTCTCTATTGTATAACTTCACGTGGGAAATCTGCTTAGTTTACGCAGCCCCTGCGAGACGGACTTTTTTTAATATTATGCTGAGTACACTTTCGGAGTCAACGCTCCATCTTCAATGCCTGCTGGCAAACACAACCTTGAGTTAATTTAACAATCATAGCATGACCAAAAACAAAATAAAAAACAGTCAACTAGTAAAAATTATAAATATTAAAAATTACATGTCCACCATAAAATATCAATTGCTGTACGAGGAAAAGAAGGGGAAAAGACTAAATACGGCCGAGGGGCTCCATATAAGGCTGGACAGACAGGCGAATGGAGATCGGAATATTAATAAGAAGGAGGAGGCGGCAAGGTTGCGACATGTCAGTGACGGGGCCCTGTCTTCTCTACGGGGACAGAGGTTCAGTCGCCCGGCGGTCGTGGTCCAGGCTACGCAGCTTTAATCAGGTACCCCCTACATCTCCTCTCTATTATTAGTATGGGGTTTTTGTTTATTTTTTAGATGTCTCTTACAGTTCCTCTGGTGTGTTTTTCAGAGGTTCCCACCCACTGTGATATGTTTTCCTATCTGTAATTTGTGTTGTTTTTTAGTTTTTTAATTTTATTTATAGCTTTAAGTTTTTGACATACGCTTATCGTTGTTTACTTATTTAATTTTTATTAGTTGACTAGTTATTAGATTTTCTATTGTTTTGGCTTTAATTTTTATTAGTTGACTAGTTATTAGATTTTCAATTGGTTTGCCTTTAATTTTTATTAGTTGACTAGTTATTAGATTTTCTATTGTTTTTACTCTTGTGACTGTTTTTTATTTTGTTTTTGGCCAAGCTACGATTGTTAAATTAACTCAAGGTTGTGTTTGCCAGCAGGCACTGAGGATTTCTTGGTTTTAGTCTTAAGTAAGTTAAGAGTCATAACAGTACGTGGGAAATCTGCCACTCCGTGATGGACTTTTGTAAAGAACGTTTCTGCTGGAATCTACTCCTCATTTATTACAAGTTGAACCAAGTGAAACCGTTCTGAAGATTAGCGTTCTTGAGTGTATGCCTGTAGGCCACATTTTCGTGGTCTTCTAATGTTACCTATATATATATATATTTTCGTTCTTGGTGTCTCACATTTTTCGCGTTCAAGATCAGCATTCAGGTAATACATTTACTTTATTTTTAAGCGTTCGCCATTCTCTTCACAGGCTCTCTGAAATCTACCACAATTATTTTTTTTATTACTCTTATAATATTTGTCAATTATGATAAATTACCCCACAGCTGTAAATTTGCTTTATGAGCCCTTATCTAAGCCCCCACTCCTCCTGGTCATTAAAGAACCTAACCACTAATTTTTTATGAAACTTTTTAATGACAACGATCAAACGAAAATTGCAGCTACTAGAGAGTTATGGAACAAATATATATTTTCACCTGTTAACTCTCAATTTTTTATTGAACGCATTGAAATTCATCCCTTGGCATTCCAGCACGTGGAAAATCTTAGTTTACGCTGCCTGTATGTGTGTGAGTTTTTTTTTGTCTTGGGTGGGCGTTGTAAAGGAGGCCCGTATCTTAGGATATTCTGAATTCTCAAAGGGATGAAAATCGCCGAAACTAAGCTCGGTCCTTGGGGCACGTAACAAATTTATTGCAAATCACCCCTCTTATTGGCAGAACCCTTTGTGGCCTGGGATTGGAAACGGAAAGAAAGGCAGGGAACAGACGACAAATGCTTCGGTTCTATTGATTGAATGAAATATGGGAGAGACGAAAAGCTAGAGCAGCCCTGCCAAGCTCCCTATTGAAGAGACGGAAGGAACTTGACGGGAGGGTTGCCCTCAGGGGAATTTTCATTATCTGGGGTGGTAGGCCTGGTGTTGGGGGTAGGTCGTTTATCAGCAAGGGGACACTCTGGTCGTTAATCAGTGGTGATAAGGTATCAAGAGAGAGAGAGGCTCTTCTTCCTCAGCTTTTATCAGGACTGGCTTAGATTAGGCTGGAATCGCCTAGCAGAATGCCGATATTGTTCTTTCCACAGTTCCAATTCTCTCCTACACCTACTTTGCTTTTTTTTGCCTTACATTCATCTCTGCTTTTTCTAAAAATGAGGAAATTTCATAGAATTCATCATTTGGGACTTGAAAAACTTAATGATTCCTGTTGTATTTAGTTAACTTGATTATATTAATAAAAACCCTTGATGCTCAAGAATTGGGAGCTGTTGGGGTCTTCCACAAACGTTGGAGGGGTTTACTGGGACTAGAACTGACATGTTCTTGACATTGCACGAACAGTGTAACTCATGCGTGAGTTATTCCTTGGGTACTGAAGAAAGGGCATGAAAACGTTGAAGACTGGCTAAGGCCTGATTATGAGTCACCGATTTCACTTTCCCGCGGCAAGCACAATGGCTTGTATGATGACAAGTTCTTTGTATTGGTAACTTGAAGCAGCTATGGTGACGTCTTATTCAGTTGCAAGTAGAATGGCACTTGATATTTTGGCATTTCCGAGACCATTTAACAGTTGGAAGGAAGCGGATTATCTTTACAACAGGTTCCTATTCGAAAACATCATGATAGATCCCTTTGATACATCTAGCACGCTTGCATCTGGCGTGTCCATTGAAACTGGGACGGGTAGTCTAGGACCTCATGGCAAACAGCTTTGGCTGCCGTGAAGGCTGGATGAACATATCTGCAGGAAAATATGATTAAAACGCTGTTATTTAGTCAGGTTGCCTCAAAATTCAGAATCATGGGTATTTGGTTAGTTGTTCTTATTCTATCTTGGCAATGTCAGATTAGCTGGGAGGACAATAATAATGTTCTCAGGGCTTGCAAACATCAGCCAATGTGTGCTCATTCATCGTGATAGAATATGAATAGTCACACTAGAAACTTGAGGGGATTGTAAGGTGGAAATAAAGCGATAAACAGAAGGAGGTGGAAGATTGCATTAAACTAATGGAGACAAACTCGCTATTAGAAAATAATAACTGCCTGTCTCTCTGTATTAGAGGGGGTTATTAAAAATACGCTAAACAGTGATGCATAGCTTTTAAAAATATTATTGTTTATTCATTTTGACTAAAAAATCCTGAAACCAATTTTTGACAGGCCCTTTGACTTTCTTATCTCCCATGTCTCAATAACAAATGTCTCAATATTCTAGCTTATTCCGAAGTCTAATTTGTTAAAAAAAAAAGAAACAACATTTTCTAATATTTTATACCTTAAAAAGGAAAGTTTTATCTCTCTTTTTATAGTAAGATTCGGGACTTTATCAATTCCCAGACCCGTGTGAGAATCGAGTAAGAGTTGTGTTCTTCTAAAACATTAAGTCAAACGCCTTAAAGCTTTAGGCGTCTATAAATTAGCATTGTTGCATAAAGAAAAGTGGAAGACAATATCTGCACTATTATACACCACAAGCGATCATTTTTTTTAACGCCATATTGTTAAAAACTAGAGACGTTTTGAAATCTGTAATAGTATACGCTCCATAAATCTAAATAATGGTAGTTTGGAGACTGTTCCTCCCCCGCTCTGGAGCAGTTACGGGAGCTAAGTGACAATAATTAGCTCATTAAATGAAGACAGCCCCTAATTACGACCTGCTTTAAATGCATGGGGACTCGTGCTTTACTCGAGAGCTTCATGGGAGTTATGGGTAGCGCTCCTGGTGGACTTGCTGCGAAACTAGTTAGCAACTCCTTACAGGGATTGCAACTTGAACACCGCTTGATTACTCGCATTTATTTATTTATGACTCTCCCTAACTTCTGGAGGATCTTTTCCTCATTTAGCCCTACTCTTCGAGAAACGCTTATTATCGAACTTGCCGAATTTTCTCTTCTAATCAAAAGAAATCCTCTTCGTTTATGTGTCACCTGCGTATGTTCTCTCTCTCTCTCTCTCTCTCTCTCTCTCTCTCTCTCTCTCTCTCTCTCTCTCTCTCTCTCTCTCTCTCTGCAACATTCTATGTTTGTGTACCCCCATAAGTGTATATGTAAAACAAATCTAAATCTAATATTAATATGTCCGATCTTTATATCTACTAGCCTTGTTATCTGGGCGGTGAGATTAAATTGTGAGATTAAATTAGCCTATTTGAAATCATCCCATTACTTTCATCTCCCAACAGAAATGTCCTGTAAGTTGTCCAATAACTGTACAGTCATTCAGTGTAATATCAGTGAAGTAAAGTGCGAACGATTGAATAATGACGGTTTCCTATCAAACTATTGAGATTGGGTTAACTAAGTTCTGATTAATCGCAAAAAACAATAATAACCTATAGGTCATCCGTTCCAATTAGACTCATTATCACAAAGTGGATGCTTCTAAATAATAATTATTGTTATTGGCGTGAAGCATAGAATTGCAATTATTGGACCAATATTAACGAACTTATTATCATTAATTAGGTAAAAAAAAAATCTAGTTTCCCATCAAAACATAACGGTTGCATTATCCTAGATTTCGGAGAAAAAATATGATTATCTGCTCAGCCATGATCCAGTATAAGTTGATGTGGGAAGCAATAAGCTAAGTGTTCTACTATCGTTGTGGTTTGTAAAGAAACTAGACATTTATTATAGTTATTCCAAGTAAACCCTCGCTCCTATCAATGCTAGAAGAGCACAATAGAGCGCATGGTAACAAATAACTAAATATTTAAAAAATGTTAAAATCTAATTCAGGCTTTCTCAAGGAGCGCTTAAAAATACTATTTTGTGACCGGAAGTTAGAAACCAGAATTTTAAATTTCATTAATTTATTAATCAATTTATAGTATTTAAATGTACATTTCACCCGTTAAAACCAAACTAAAAAAGATATTGAGAAACATAAGTTTTGGCATCCAAATAACCCCCCCCCCTACTCCTTTTAGTGTTAGTAAAGTATAGAATACTCCACTTTGACGATATAAGTACCATTATATCTGTACAATAGAGAATTTCACAATTCTATTCAAGGGCTGTCATAAATGATGGTTTAGTGACCTGAAGTCGGAATCAACATATTGGAATTCATAAATTTAAATATTATTTTATAACCGGAAAATAGGTTCTAAACATAATTCAATCCGTATATTTGTTCCAATAAATTCAATATTAACCCTCGGTCGGGCGCGTCAAGAATCTTCCGTCGCGCGTGTATCTCAGAGATACGACCTCACCCGTTTTTACGGAAATACAATTTTTTAATATATAATTTGCACTAAAATGTGCACTGTGTGATTAGAAACCATAACAGAGGAAGTATTTGTTTGAAAGTAGTAAATAATTTTCAAAATTGATAAGTATTATAATAAAAAAAATCTTGGTTGATAAAATAATCAATTTGGTTATAGATTCATTATTATTGAAACCGTGAAAGATGATTTTTAAAATATAATTGAAAAATACAAATATCAAACGAAATTGCTTAAATGCACATGTCTTAATCATACATAATTCATTTCAGTTTGTGAACAATATAAACAAATTATCTAAATATAACTTCATTCAAAAATAAGTAGCACGAAATCACTTTTAGATAATACTTATTAAAAATTATCTAAATTTTAATGCACCAATCCTTTTAAAAATAGCAGTTTAATTATTATTTCTTTTGCAGAGCTGTATTACAATTAGGACAAAGCATGGAACTATGTTGTAAACAAATTTTGGTTTTGCAAATTTCCCAAGAGTAATTAGTAAACCTACATTTCTTTTTAGTTTCGCATGGTTCACATCATTTTCTTTTGTTCATTGTAGCGGAATGACTTTTTTATGCTGTTTTGTAATTGAGTTCAATGTATGGTCCAATGAGTCTCTGTACTCTTCAAGTTTCGTCCTTAGTTCGGGTGGTAAACGTCTACAGTAGTCACTGCATCGTACAATATTTTCTTGTACAAGTTCTTTTGAAAGCTCATTTATGAGCAAAATAATAGAAAAATAGGCTTATATGATTCCATTTAATAAGAGAAACTTAATTGATCTATATATTTATGAAATACAGATTTAAAAAATGTCCGTCACGCAGGGGCTGCGTAAACTAAGCAGATTTCCCTCGTGTAGTTTAGTAATAGATAAATCTACATACTGGTTACACAACACCACCGTGAATAAATACAAACGGAAATAAGAAATGGTTCATCCAATTTCAATAACCTGCCGACAGGAAGCGTTAAGTTAGAAATGTAAACAAACGGGTCTGCCCGCTTCACACCGGAAAGAAAAACTATTACCTACTGAAATATATCAGAATATAACATATTAATTTTATTGAGAATTATTTACTATACCTAGTATTGTAATTAATAATGAGTCAGAATAATTGTTATCCCTATCAATCAAATTTTAGTAGTCGAAAACCTTAAGACGGGGGGGGGGGTCTCCAGGACATATTTGCATGTATCTCGTATAATAAAGGTCTTTTGAATACAATTTTTGGTATTTAAACTTCGAATAATGTGATTTATTATGTAGCAGAGTATGGCTTATGTAACATGAGTAGAAGTGGCGGTTTGCTGGTGGCTGAAAACTGAAAAATGCCAATATCTCGGTTAATATTCAAGATAGTGAATTAATGTATATTACAATATTTATAGTAAATTTAATTTACAATAACATTTGTTCTATTCAAGTTTTCGATCCAACCTATAGTAACGGAGATATTTCGAATTTTCGAAAATCATCCCCTCTAAACCCCCCCCCCTCCCCCTGGACCGATTTTAGCCGTTAACGAACTTGATCTTTCTTTTTACATAAAACGACTAAATATCGAGTTTGGTAACGATTAAACAATAATTGCGACCGCTAGAGCGGTAACAGACAAATATATATATATATATTTATATATATACAGTTTTGAACGGACCTCATTTTCGTCATCTCCTGGGTAGGATCGATGGACATTTGAAGATAAATTTCGAAAATCGCGTCATGAGTACAACCTCAATAGCTGATTTCCCTTAAGGGAAATCTGCTAAAAACTAACGAGATCGGGCGCGTGGTATCTAGGAGATACAACTGAATGACATGTGTACCCATGACTCCATCGAACAAAGTGACACAACTGACCTTGAGGGGGAGACGTATAAAGAACATAACTCGAAGCACTACGCCACCACTCTCTGCTAGGAGGAGTGGCAAATATTTCTATAGAAACTGTATCTGAGAGATCACTCGCCCGACGGAGGGTTAACGAAGATATTGGCGATTATGTGTTTTGATGTCGATGGAAAGCCCCACTCATGAGTGAGGGTGGTAGTAAAACATAAGATAGCGCGTGTTAATAATATTCATACTTCCATATGCAAAACATTTTTCACTTCTATAGGGGCATTTTTATAGAATACAAATAAAATTTATGAACATAATTAACGATTTAGAACGATTCTAAACTAATTTGTTTTTCCCCATTTTTTTTATAAAATCAGTATTAACGAATATGTGTTTTGACGTTGAAGTATAGGTACCCATTCCAAGTTAAAAATTCAAATTCTCATATAGCTTATGTTGTATATTGTTTATTCACAAATATAAACGTCCACGTAACCCTATTGCGCCAGATTCCCCTCCTGGGTGATAGAGTAACAAACGGACTGACAGACAGAAAAGATTTTGAATTTTTATGCTATTGTTCATAGAATGGTCTGAAGCGCAAAAAAAAGTGCATCCCCTCCAAATGTAAGTTTTAAAAAAAGTGTTTTATTTATATAGATATTAATATTACAATAGAAATATTTCATCTGCACTATCTGTAATTTTGGGCCATTCTGGATACTGGAAGAGGCTTTGCAGTCCAAAATCTAGGCTGGGCATCTCTTCTGAATTGATGAGATGTTGGGATTTCACCAGCGGTTTTCATTTATTTATTTAAAAAAAAATAATAACCCATTTATCCATTTATTTGTGAAAGGTTTTCTACTGGTTAAACCTCGTTCTAGCCAGGGTGGGGCTAAAGACTTTATTTAGTCTGTTTTTCACTAAAAAAATTCTCATTTGCATGCAGGAATCGAACACACGACTCAAAGTTATCAATGTGTTTTACGTAGTCAGCTTTAACAAGCAGAGCTAACTCAGTGTATATCACTGTTTACATTATGCGTGTTATTTTATGGACATTTAAATTAGGTCATCTGACAAAAAATTTAAGTAGTTCACGCTTGTTTCAATTTGTTTTCTTTACGTATGTGATTGTTGGGAATGACTGTCAGACATCTGTCCTTGTTTTAAGTGAAATGCAGTTTAATAAGAAAGATGTCCACACTGCATTATCCTTAGTTCATCGCATCTATAAAATCCAGATACTCATCATCTCTGATGAAGTACAGTATAAAATCAAGGGATATAATGATGAAGAGGAGGGTGAGCACTTTATTAAAGAAACGATGAAATGGTTAGATGTTTTTCAGTGAAATAACAAAATTTGGTTCTCTTTTTCTGATACTTTTTTTTTGCTTTTCTGCTCAGTCCCTACCCATACCAGAATTTAATAAAATGAAGTGGGAAATTTCGTTAAGGACGAATCGCAGAACCCCCCTGAAAGTCCATTACCAGCCCGGATGGCTCGGGGAAGGGGGTGGTCTGCAGGAGGGGGTAGGTTCTGAGGGAAATTTCATCGAAATTAGTCAAACCCTGTTATTTGACTTTCCTTTTAGCCGAGGCCTAGGGCGGATTTATTAGGTTAACAGGAACAGGATTAAAAGGGCTCGAGAAATTTAGGACCAATTAAAGGAGGTCCTTTGAAGTAGATCGATTTGGAGCTCTTCCTCTTCCCGATAAGGATTGTGTCTGAAGGGTAATACGCCTGCTTAGGGAAGACTTGTTTGTAAGTGCCAACCAAACTTGAGACGAAACTTCGTCTTATTTGGAGTATTCTCAGGGCTTTCTTTGTTGCCAGAGAAGTAGCTGCTCAGACGAGCAAGTCTGTAACGCTTTCAAGTTTAACTCTTTGGTAATTGTGAAGTCTTTGTTCACTGGTGTGTGTAGACTTTAGGTGTTGTTGAGGGATATAAACTGCATCATAGTAAATTACCTTTTACTTCTGTGAGGTAATCTGAGAGAGAGTTCTACCAAAATACATTTCATGTTCTCTAAATATTCCTTAGACACATTCCCTATTAAACATGACCAAAACTCTACTAAAAGTGAGCTGACTATCATTATTTTACCCTTGTAAAAGTGTCCATTAGTCCCACCCTTGCATAAATATGAAATCATAAAAAAAACATAAATTTGTTGAAAAATTCTGCTGCCAAATTGTTCTTTGGAAAGCAGTTCCTGACTGACATGGTTGAATGTATACAGTTTTTCGTGGTTAATAGGATAACAATTTTTCAATTAATACAGCTGTTGTTACTGTTAACATTCTTAATGAATACATTTTTTTGTCATTCTTAATTTATTTAATTTTGGTTATAGCTTCACCAACTTGAGGGGTATAGGGATGTTGGAGTAATCCCATCTAAACGTTAATGGCTCAGTAAAGCAGGGTTTTCGTCTTGTTCCTGGTTATGTATGCCCTTACTAATAATGGGAGCATCCATTAAAAAGGAAAACAAGAGTGCAGCCACTAGGAAGGCAAGGTGCATCAGGAGTCGCCTTTCATCTTTGATGAGGAGAGTATCCTTTTTGATCTATTCTTGATGACAAGGCTAATGAAAATGCCTACTTAGACCGGTGCGGAGTAATTGTGAGGGCTGAGGCCTGATGAGCCCTTAGCTCCTCACAAACACACACTAACAACAAAGGGCATTTTAGTCCTTTCCCTATGAGTCTTCCTCTCTCCCACCTTTGATCTTAGCTTTTAAACTATCACAATGAGAAGGGCACTAAGGAGGCAGGGTTCGAAGTCCTTTGAAGGCGGTAATGGCAGGTTCTCCGGACTGCAAGCGATAAGAGGCTCGACAAGCTCTCTGACTTGGAAGAAAGAGCGCGGGCTAAGTAGCAGTGGCTCTAATGAAAGGTGTGGAGGAAAGAGCAAGAGAAAGGCCTCGCAATGGATGAATGGAGCAAGTAGGCCAGCTTACTAAAAAAGAAAATAAGAAACTCCGCTGTACTTGAAAAGGAAGGGTGTCATAAATATTATATTTTAAGAAAGACCCATCTGGGTCATCTTCCTCAGCTGAAGTAGTGTTACATTGATAACACTAAAATAATATATTGTATTGCCATGAGTGCTATTTCTGCTCTATCATCTACTAATGGCACACACATTTTTACTTCCTTGACAAAGTAAAGAAAGTGTTGAAATGGCGAAAATATTTGGTTTTTCAACCTTCAATGGAATTACACTTTTTGACTATCCCTGTCCTATTTTCCCCAGTTTCTGTGCGGTCTGTACCTACTCGCGCAACTCAACAACGGCTTCAGATGTTGAAATTTCATATTTGGGATTATGTAACGACTAGTTGTGCACTTACTCTTTTAGCTAAAATTGGCTAGAGAGTTTAGAGGAGCGCGTAAATAAAAACAAATTACAGATAAAATAATTTGTATAGAATTCATCATGAAAAGATCCATAAATCTATGACATTTTTCTAGCCGAATGAATTCAAACTGAGCTATCTTATATTTAATTTCAAATAATATAATTATAACAGAAATGGAACCAAACATTTTGGTTTTTTAATTTAAAGGTTAATTATTTGTGGTACTGAGGATAATTGGGATGGGCTACGAACAGGTTATCAACCTTTTCTAAGTCCCACCATCGCTAGAAAAGAGTGGCAACCTAAATAAATTCTTGCTTCCACAAGGTAATCCAATTTAGTAGGTTTACCTAATTTGATATTAAGAATTTTCGAAATCTCCCCTCTAAACCCCCCCCCCCTCACGCTGGTCAGATTTTAGCTATTAACGAACTTAATCATTAGTTCTACAAAAAAAGTTTAAATATCGAGTTTGGTAACGACCAAACAAAAATTGCGACAGCTCGAGTGCTAACATATATATACACATTTATACACACACATATTTAGTTTTGAACGGACCTCATTTTCCTCATCTCCTGGGTAGAATCGATGGACATCTGAAAAAAGTTTTCGGAAATCACGTCATGAGTAAGACCTCAATCCCTTAACGGAAATCTGTTAATAGGTAGATGTTATATCTCTGTCAAGGTAGTACCATATTTCTCCTACTCACAGTGTACGGCACTTCCATCATCACTCTTGTATGTGCACAAGAGTAGAGAAGAGATTTGACTATTTCTTCTTGACTTCTTTGAACTCTGTTTACTGAGTGTCCTCTTGAGGATGTGCTGGGCAATGACTTCCCAGGATGTGATAAGAGCCCGGCAGTCTATTAGAGATGTTTCCTTACAGATTTTCAAGGCTAATCACTCGATATGATTTCCAAAGCCACCCTTGGAACTCTTTGTTGACACCGGCATGTCTAAAGGATGCCGAACTTTCTTCTGAAATGTTCGGAGCTTATAAGGGCTAGAAATCACTTGTAGTGGTAATGGCTGCTAAAGTTTTCCGATTTGACTGAGCAATGGTAATCTATTAAGAGACATAAGAGTTCAGTTCGTCTCATTACATTATACAAAATTATGCCATTTTATATATTTTGTGGTCAAAGAACAATAGGTAGATTTTGGAGATCAAAAAACTTAAAAAAAGGTTCATGTAATATGCAATATATCTATAGATATTTTTTGTTTCTAAATTCTATAACAGACATGTGAATATTAATTACACTATGTATACGATTCCCTCATCAATAGAGGCAAGTAGTTTTCAGCTAAAAGAAGTAATGGGCAAAACAATTAGTTACATTTTCAATTTAGGGTTGTGAATTGACAATCAGAAACAAAAAATGTACGTACTATGATCATGATGAATAAAGTAACATTATAAAATGCTATCAGGGTTTCATTTATACATGGAAGTAAAATTGGGCTTGAAAATAGGCCAACAAATAAAGACAAATAGCACTGTGGAGGGAGGGAGCTTGAATAAAACGCCGATGGATAAAAGCGACTTGACAGGACAAGAGCTCGGGTAACATCGTCCCGATTAATTCGGGCAACATCGTCTCCCGGACAGCTGATAATTAAAAGGTATGCCCTTGTCGGGCCAACCTTTATTGTGGTCAGTAAATCGTGGGGTGTCCGGGCTGGGTTTATTTTTCGGGTCCCATCCCTCTCATGGTGGGCCCAACGCGATTTATGCCTTTCCATATCCTCTTTCTGTCCCGCCCGTTCGATTTCCATGCCCGAACCAATACCATCCTAACACACCTAATGGAACCAGTTGTTTATTTTTTAGATCCCCCCGCTTCATATGCGCCCTTTTAGCTCATTTCCATTTGGGAATCGGTCATTGAGGTTGTACTCATGGAGAGACTTTTGAAAAATGTTTCCGAATATCAACAACCATATTTGACAAAAATGAGATCCTTTGCTTGACCTACATATGGTGTCAGGTTAAATATGGACCGATTTTCCAAACCTCATGAAGCTATAAACAGTTTATGAGAAAGAGACATTGCCTAAAAGAAGTAAATTTGTTTGTTGTAATCATCTCTCTTTACTTAGACTCGCATCCACTAACACCATTATTTATGTGTATGGTTAATGTGATTTTATATAAAGATCATAAAATATTCACTTGAGAAATAAGTACGACTTGAATTACTCCAGTTTGAAACTTCATATGATAAATATTCTGTAAAATTTATGGGTTGGTTTTGTCTTCGGTTTAATTGCATTTTAATCAGTTGTTAGTTGCGGTTTTTGGTTTGACGGCATTTTTTTTTTTTTTTTTTTTTTTTTTGACTTCATATGTTGTTTTTAGATTTTAATTTGAAAGTTTGTAATTTTTGGCTATTCAATTATTACACTAATTATCTGTAAATAGTCGGTTATATTATTTATTTAAAATTTATAAATACTATCATTCAATTTTAATCTGTAAATATTCACTGGGCCATTAATTTTTATTTTTTCTTAAAGTTATATGTTTCGAAATTGAATACTTGTCCTTCAATGTGTACAAATACATTTTTAATTCAATAACATCTTTTTTGTCAGTTTTTAATGGTTGATGTTTGCCATTAATACTAAATTACTCTGAAGGAAGGAGACTGTTGATTTCTTGCTTTAATGTGCTTTTAATTTGATATTTTGCTATTATGAATTTAAAAAGAAAGTTTATAGCTACTTTGAGAAAAATCGGATTCAACATTACAGACAACATATTAAACATTCCTCTTTGAAGCACTCCATAGAAGGAAAATTAACTTAAAATATAACCATAGCTCCACTCCTTGAAATCAGGAGACAAAAATGAATCTTTGATAGCGATTGTGGAAAATAAAGTAGTTGAAATTCGTGATTTTAAACCTAGTGATATTATTAGTTACATACACGTTCTTCACACTCAGCTTTGAACATATTTTGTAAAAAAAACATTTATTGTTCCAACATAATAATCGAACATTTATTGTTCTATTTTAAAATTTGAAACAACTAATAACAATAGCTTTAATAAGTAGGGTGTTGAATAAATTTCACCGGCTCTTTTTAAGCATGGCATTTCTCTTCTCACTTCACTTTCAAAATTGGCAAAAGTATTATTGAAAATGCTAGGGTAAAAATGATGATGAAGTTGGAGGAGTTTCTTTATTCTGTGGTGAGGAATTGGGGAAGCAGCTTGGAGGGAGAGCTGGGATATTGTACAAAAACTCGCACCCTTCAAGAATTTAGAATTGCTAATGCTGAGGGAGGGGGCAAACCTATTATGTAGGCAAAGACAAAGGGTGACCAGGAGACTAGCAATTTTACCAAAGGGAGTCTCTCTCCCGAGGGATAACTCCCGAATTAGTAGATCCCAACATGTTACAGTTGTATACGTAGACTCCAACTTATCTGCTGAACAATATTCCCTAAGGGAAGTAGGTCTATTAACATAGGTGGTAAGCTCATGTGCGGGGTATAACATATATATATATATATATATTATGACTTGAGGTGATAAACATCGAAGAAATTGTGTCCAAACATACATACGCATACCTACACGTGACTGAGTGTCCGTTAAAGCCACAGGAATAGTTTATTATTTTTTCATGAGGGAGATGGACTCAGGTGAGCCGTTGTTCTTAATAACAAGTTGAGAGGATGTTCTTAATGAACTTGGTAAACCTAGAGTTGTGGGTTCGATTCCGTCGTGGATAATTTGAATTTATGTAGTGACGGACACACTAAATAAATCCATAGTTCTATTGTGGTTACAAAATGGCGGTGACATGAAGATAACCCGTCTCGATTAGGCATATAACTCAGAAATTGCACGTTTATTGAATATTATTTTCTCCAAAATTTATAGATCTTTTTTCGTCATCTTGCGAAATCGCTTTTTTCTCCCGGTTTTAATCCCTGTGAACAGATTTTAATTAATTTCTCTCACAATCGTCAAATATTTGAGTAAATAATCACAAGAGTTGTAACCATTTTACAAGTTAATCAAAATAATAGAGTTCTTTAATGAGTTTATAATTTTTAAAATGGTTAATTAAATTAATGGTAGGTTAAACGATTTTCATTAATGATGGGAGATAACTGATTGATTTGATAATGGAAAACTGTGATGCACTATTCTGTAGTTAAAATCTAATTTCATTTTTCACGTTTAATCGGCGGCAACCAATTTGAGGCTTGATTCCAATTAAAAAGTCCATTAGCTAACCTGGATTGGTCTGCATGAGAGGATTTGCCCTTTAATAAGATTCTAAAGGATGAAGCTCCAACTTAAATTGGGTTTGAAGTTGTTTCAAGGCTTGCCATAGAAAAGGCCTAAGTTTCACCTTCCCAGCTCAAGGGATGTGTCAGGCTGGATGTCACTCGAGTGATAACAGCTTACAGGAAGCCAGTTATTGTTTTGAGGAAATTGGAAGCGGCGTTAGAATTACATTCACCCAAAACGACCTAAATAACACTGGGATTTCATTTGTGTTTTGCTCCCTTGTAGACCGGGAGCAATGGAGGATCTCCTGGACCAGGGAAGGTATATGAGGCATGTTTTATATCGTTAAAATATGTATATACCCGTGGGGACGGTCACACATGTTGCGGTTGGCTGTATTACATGAAAAAGACGGCTGCTATAGACAAACCATGTTAGTAGCTTGTTAATACCGAAATGTAATGTTATAGATACATAGATAGGGCTTACATTTCTTAAATTATTGATTTGGCTAGTTGTTGAGCGGGTTATTTTCCTCTGTCAACTATGTGTTCTTGTGTTTCATTCTAGAATCTCAATACATTTCAGGATCAAGCCTTCACCAGGTCCTTGTTCACATGAACAACCCATGGTGGTTTCTACGGGAACAATCAAGGTAGGAAGAGCGCATGTAGTAGTTATCCATTATCTTATGCATCAGATTATCCAGCTCCGTCCATAATCTAATGACATGCACTACCTAGTATTAGTGTGCGGATTTTAAAATTAGTACAGCATCTACTGAGATGGTTGTTATTTAGAATGCAGACAAGCAAAAAACAAACGAACACACGCACTCTCGCGCACGCACATATACACAAAACCATTTTTTACGGCTTACTTAAGAAGTAAACGTGGGGATTAAAAGGAGACATTTATTATTTACGGTAATACTTTTTACTAGTGAAAGGTAAAATCACAAACTCAATATGTAACGCTCGAAAACAAACAGTTGGATGGAAGGAATTAATGAGATTACTTGTATAGGAGGAACAAACACATCAAGCCAATGCACCTATGAGTCATCGGCAATTTAATGGATAAATAAAGAAATAGTAAGATGGTGAGAGAGCTAGCACGATTAGATGATTCGATTCTTAAGTAACATTTTCGAATGATGTTTTTTAAAGAAGCTTCATTGGTTGTTTGAAATATGATTTCCTCTATTGCTTGCACTGATAAACAAAGTAAAATAATGAAAGTAATGCTGTTACTCGATCCCTGAAAGGCAGCATACCGGCTTTGTTCCTCTCATTTCTAACGCAATTTTGAATAATCCTGTTTCCAGAAGCGTAAGCCTTTAGTTAGTTAAGCAGAAATTTGCTCAATAAACTGTATTAAAGGACGTCGAGAAGAATTTGCTCATTAAGCGACCTGGAGAGAGGCGCTATGAAGTGTTTTTCCTAGAGTGCCTTACTTTGTTAGATCTTAAGCGCTTAATGAAGAGCGCATTTGACACAGTTTCCGGCTTCCATCTTAGGACGAGTTAAGCACTACTCTCTAGACCTTATGGAATTATCGCTGTCGGAAGGGTGGGCAAGAATCAGTCGCTAAGCGAGTTTCGCCCCTCCTAACCCTTAGGAGTCCCCATTACCAGCACTAAACTCAGTTTAGCTTCCGTCACCCTCCTCCTCCTCTCTCTCTCTCGCTCTGCTTCAACATCCCTTCCCTCTAGCTCCCTTACAAGCACAATGTCGAGTTAACATAACTTAATAGAGCCTCAAGTAGGCCTTCCAAAGCCACCCGATAACCTAGTCTGAATCAATACGTAAATTTGTTAACAAAAGTTTACCTTGGGTTGCGGCGGTGGGATGAAGGGGGTTGGGATGTTTGAGTTTGAACATCAGTTTGCGGACTGGTTTGGGTGAGGAGGAGAACCTACCGCTTTGGAGATCTGTCCGACAAATTTGTGTCTCTTGTCCCTTCCTTGTTTATCCATAAGTTCGACTACCAACTGCATATACTTAGACGGTAGAATTGGCATCCATTAGCAACTTTCCAGATTTGTAAACTACGAGATTCAACTGACATTTATATGAACTACTGACAAAGTATTCAGGTATCTGCATTGAACTTCATTACTGTTACAACAATCCATACAGTATACAAAAACAACTGCATGGATTGGAATAAACGTTATATAGGGGAATCACCGCAATTACCGAAAAGGAGAATCAAACAATACGTGATAGACGTAGATAATATGGACAATAAAACTTCAGTGACCGAACCCCCTCCTAAATTAGCTCATAATTTTGATTTCGAAGACGTTAGTTATACTAGAAAAAGAAAGAAATATAAAGAAAAGGAAAATAAAAGAGTGTGTGTATGTATATATATATATATATATATATATATATATTATATATATATAATATATATATATATATATATATATATATATATATCATAAAATATAGTAAAATGATGTTTAATTGAAAACAGAAATTATAGATGTTTTAATTTTTTAGACATTTCGAAAACAATTTTCGAATAAAAAAAATTATTATGGTTCAATAATAAATTTCGCCTTCAGTATTTAGACTAAACGGCATTAGGTATAAACGATATTTTTTTATTTCGTGACGTATCGATATGAATCAGCTGGCTCGACCCGCCATACTTTGTAAGCTACTTTCTGACTGGTACTGCCAGGGAAAGGTATGTTGCGATACAGTTACCTCCGAGTATCATATTTTCTCCTGATGAGGCGTCACGTGGGCGCGAAACTAGTTAAGAAACAATAATGATTTTAATAATCATTTGAGTTTTTCTTTTATGTTGGTCTTCTACCATCGATTGGTTAAGTGAAGAAAATAATAGTTGTAGAGAATAAATATTCCAACAGCATTGGTTATTATAATTTCTCAGTCCGACTCGTAGTAACTGAGATATTTCGAATTTTCAATTATTAGAGCTCCACTCCCCCTCCCTCTTCCATGGCCATTACCTGACATAATCTTTAGATTTCCATGAAACGGTTGAATATCATTGATTGTGGAGTTGATCAAATATAAGTCCGTCACGCAGGGGCTGCGTAAACTAAGCAGATTTCCCACGTGAAGGTTTACAATAGATAAATATACATACAGGTAACACAGCCGTGAATGCTCAGTAAATGTACAATACAAGGCTGAATTGTTAACAATAGGCAAGCCTACCTCGTAGCGCTGCATAGATAGACCGGAAAGACAAACAATTAATGAAATATATCTAAATATAACATATTAATTTTATTGAAAACAATTTATTAAAGCTAGTGGTGTAATTTTTACTGAATCAGAATCAGTTTTATCTCAATCACTCAAATTTTAGTAATCCAAAAACAAAAGAAGGGGGGGCGGGTTCAACAGAACGTATTTGCATATATCTCACAAAGTAAAAATTCAATGAAAACAATAATTGGTATTTAGGCTTCAATTAATATCTTATATTATACAACAGAGTATTATTTATGTAACACTTGTAGAAGTGGTGGTTTACTTAAGGCTGAAAACTGAAAAATGCAAATATCTCGGTTACTATTCAAGATAGAGAATAAATGTAAATAACATCATTTATAGTGTATTTAATTTTCAATAAGATTGATTCTATACTTGTTTTCGATCCGACTTATAGTAACGGAGATATTTTGAATTATCAAAATTCTCCTCCTCTAAATCCCCTCCCTCCCCCCGGTCCGATTTCAGCCGTTAACGAACTTGATCTTTCTTTTTACATAAAATGACTAAATATAGAGTTTGGTAACGATTACAAATAAATTGCGACCGCTAGAGCGGTAACAGACAAATATATATATATATATATATATATATATATATATATATATATATATATATATATATATATATATACAGTGTTGAACAGACCTCATTTTCGTCATCTCCTAGGTAGGATCGATGGACATTTGAAGAAAAAAGTCGAAAATTCCGTCATGAGTACAACCTCAATAGCTGATTTCCCTTAAGACTAAAATGTAGTCTTAAGTGATAAGGTCATACCGATAATATTGGAACAGGATAATAGAAACAAAAGAAATAAAAAAGTCAGGGAAAGTAGACAATGAAAGGACCTCAATAGCTGATTTCATTCAAAGATTAATATGATAATTAATATTTACCACACCTTACTCATATGTGCATTTCATGATAGTATTTCCAAAGATAAAAACGCAAGCCGGGTGTTAAGTACTATTAACTAATGCAGAGAGTTGTATTTATGTCATATAATGACATTTCTCGAACGTATAAATTAGCTAATTAATAATGGACACATCAATGGGCATACACAAAACTTAAAGAAGTTTTAATTACTTTAATGAGGTACTCTTGACAAAATGTTTACTCCGTTGAACCGAGAGTCATTGACCTTTTAGATTTTTCTTTCCACGGAAAAATGAGAATAAATGAAACCGGATAAAATATTGGAATAAAGAACTTTCCCACTGGAACGGTGACGTAATTAGGGCTTCCTCCCTTAATTTTTAAAAAATGGCCTTATGCGTTCTGTGGACTTCAAAACTAGATTACGAAATTTTGTGATGAAATATAAATATCTGTAGTGATTATTATTTCGAATTATAATATCAATAGTGCTACATATTCAGGTAATGCTCATAATGCTAAATTGAAATAAAACTCATATTCATTTTGTCTGGTGGTGAGGGTGATGAATCAGGTTAACAGAAACACTTTTTTGTGGCTCCTCACAATTTATTTTTTAAAAACGCTTAGCGCTTTCGGGAATTAAATTCCCATCCTCAGAACTACAAACAATAAAGCACCATAATTGAGAACTCTAAAAAATAATATTTGTTTTTTTAAATGTTTTACATTATTGGCCATTTGCATAACAGAACAGTCAATAACATTATACAATTTATAACAATAACACATATATTTAAAAACACAGTTATAATTAAAATATAATAAATTAATAATGACTTATTTACTATTTAAGCATTAAAATAACATAAGCCAAATTACCGTCAGAGCTTAGGGAGTTGCTACCGGGCTAAACCCTGCCGATGCACTAAGGCCAAGGGGATCAGTCCAAGCCGTTAGACTCCTTAATTATGTTGTTTTATTGTTTGTAGCTCTGAGGATGGGAATTGAATTCCCGAAAGCGCTTAGCGTTTTTAAGAAATTGAGAGGAGCCACAAAAAAAGTGTTTCTGATTAACCAGTAATAAAACTGTCAGTTGTCATTTCGAGGTATTCCACCATTTCGCTTAGTCAGCTGTTAATAGCCGGTCAAGCTCTTAGCGCAAAAGCTCTTAAGATACAGAGTCCATTTTAGCAGATTTCTCCTAAGGAAAATCAGCTATTTTCGAAATGACTCGATTTTCGAAATTTTGTTTCATATGTCCATCGATCTCGTAGATAACGAAAATGAGGTCTGTTGAAAATTGTATATATATGTTCGCGGAAGATTGAACTCCGCGAAGAGTAAAGCAGGCGCGCAACTACGATGACGTCATCCACCGCCACTCATCCTTACCCTGGACTGGGGACCTCGCTGCCAGCGTATCCAGCCACGAAGGGGACCGGCAGGAAAGGGCAAGAAGACGGGAACAAGATGGAAGGCTAGGGCAAGTGAAAAGGAGCTCTCTATTATCATCGAGGTGAAAAACCCCCCTCAAAATGCAAGAGTAGGCGTAAAAGGGCCCGTCGGGCGATGAAGTGGGGAAGAACCAAGAAGGAGAAGAAACAAGGACAATAAATAAAGTGAGTACTCACATTTATATCAAAATTCGTCACACATCGAAGCCAACAGGCATAAACCCAATAATGGGCATCACCACAGCAACCAGCTCCACCACCAGTTCCAACCAACCCACAGCAGCTCACCAATTGGAACATTATTAGATTTTAAAAGATCAACAATTTAATTTTATTATTTGTTCTCATTATTATTGATATCACTTCATTATATTTTATTATATCCATCCATGCTTTATAATTTACACCACCCTCCCTTTTACCAAACAGTCCACTCTCTCAAACACACAAATGGGGCGAAGGGGCATCTCCCTATACATCTTTTAATGGGAAGCCTATTCGATCCCCAAACATATATCTATACCTATCTATCTGCCTATCAGTCTGTCTGTCTCTCTGAATAATATAGTTTATGTCTATAACCCCATCTCAAAAAGGAATGTGAGCCTACACTGAATGGACACTCCTGAGTTATAGGAGGGTCTATTCTAATATATTTCACATACAAATGTTTTGGTACAATTAATTATTAGTTTTGTTAAAACGCCTTTAAGAGGAAATCGTATTGACCTTAATTACATTTCCTGTTATTAGTACAACCGTTAGACCAATTAAATATGTAATATTCTCTTTATTGTGCTAGCCCTGTTATATATTGGGACTAGAGATGTTAGGGTTGAGGTTTTTTTCCCCAAAAGGAAGTTGGGCGCTAGTGAGCAGGAAAGTGCCCTGGAATGTGAGTCCAAAGATTCGCAGATTCACCCTGAAACCAGCGAGTTAAGGATTGAGTTAGAGCACTAGCAAGTGTGTAAGAGAAGGATATGCTATTAGTATACGGTGTGTAGGTCATGGTATTAGTGCTAAAACCAGGCAATTTGAATATTCAGTTGGAGTTCCTATGTAAATTCCGTCCTACTCCCCTATCACCCACACCATTTGCATAAATCCTCAACAGAATCCAACAATATATATATAAATTTTCAGCAGGCCTTTACAACTTTCCCCGACGCGATAACTCTACAGTGTTCCCCACCTGGAATTAGAAATAGGCTTAACGACATAAGAAGCATAATCTATACGAGAAAATATTATGATTTTCAAGAGTGAAACTCTTGAACAGACTGCTAGTATATAATCAAGTTGTAGAAAGATATTTTTGTTTAAAAATAAATAAAAGAACTTCATGTCTGATGGATGTTATCAACATAAGAAATGAATACCAACTAAAATGTTTAAATATATAATAAAATAAAACTCCAATATATTTGTTACAAATATCCGTCAAAAAATAATAAATAAATAACAATAACAATAAATAAAATGGCACCTTTAAATAGTAATACAAGTAATCCAAAAGTATTAATGAAAATATTATAAATTGATTGATAAAGGGGCGGGGGTGCATATAAGAATAGTTATTTATTATACAAGTGACGAAAGTAGACCATTCTACAACTCGAGTGAAACGTTTACCCACACGAGCGAAGGGAGTGTGGTAATTTCACGAGAGTTGTAAATTCTACTTTCGTCACGAGTGTAATATTAAATTTTTTCTTTAAAGTGCAGGTTATAAACAAGGAAGGTAATTATTATTATATTTAAATTTTAAAATATATTGATTATTTCCACCAATAATTCATTCACATTTCAATTTATTTTGTTAAAATAAATTCTTACATTGTTAAGAAACATTTAAAAGCATTTAATTTCCAACTTCAAATTATTTTTTAATTTATACTTATTACTAATTAAGAAGGCAATTCACTTTCTTCACTCTATTGCAAAATGTTTCACTTTCTTCACTCATTTCAGTTTAGTAATGTTACCATTATTCAACGATTACAGAAAATAATAATTACTAACCATATTTACACTAAATATACGGAATAAGAGTAGTAATTTGAATGAGTAGGATGACAGTTAAGATAAATTGTACAATCAAATGGCCCTTGTCCAAGTAATCGGATGAAAAAGCTTGATCTATAAATCAGATTTACCTGTAAGTAGGGGGGAGGCCGCCCCATTTCTTCATTTCTTATAGGAATAGCCAGATTTGGATTTCAATCATGAAATGCAATGGACGTCTCTTGAAGTATGCAATAAGTTACCTCACACAAATTAATATAGTTTAGTCACAAAAAATAAGACTATTAGAAGAAGTAATACATAATTAATAAAGAAAATAATGAAACTTTAGTCCGCATGGAGATGTAGATATGATGATTTATTGGAACATTAATAGAATTTAGTCACCGTTGATGTATTTTATTTTTCATTTAGGATAAGCCCAATATTTCAATGGTTAGGCAGTTTTTTCTTGAATATTACCCTACGAAGGGCTCCTTCATCATCAGATTCTCAATTAAAAATGGGGAAAACATCAACATCATGGACTAAGCAATGTTTTAGGGAACTATAAAGTCAGTGTGGAGGTTTCTTATTTTTTTCGAACTACAATCAATTCAACAGGATATTTTAATTAAACTAGGCTACGAATCAAAGAGGCCAGAGGAATATATAGTTCTTATTAACTTTTTCACAGCACTTCTTTATTAACTCAAGATATTCGCCATTTGTTTGCCTTCTTATTCTTTTGAACGCAGTAGGTAAGGCTACTTTATCATTTTTATTTATACATTTATTTACCTTTATTTCATCTGTTTATTGATTTAGAGTGTTTGTTTGTTGTCAATTAAATTAGGGCCTCAGGTTGTTATAATCATTTGTTAACGTCCACTTAATAATAGTACGAAGGAGATTGAATGTTATTTAATACTTCGCTGTCCTAAAAAATAATAATATAAATAATGTAATACGAACGGGAAAACACATTAGTATGACGAAAGTGACTATAATGACGTATGAGTATTTTATATGAAACACAAGTTTTCTTTCATATGAACTTTTTGAAGAGAGAGGACGGCATTTGATCATTACATAACATTTTTTTAATATTAGTTGTAAAGAACAAAGACAATGCCGTAAATTATACAAAGACGCCGTAATTATATAGATAAATAGAACTTTTATCGACTGCTTTTGTGAAGATTCGGTTTATTTGTTATTTCTATAAAACTCTATTAAAAATAAAACCCTTGAAATGTAAGTGTGAGTGTTATATTAATTCTTTTTAAGAAATAATTTTTGTTGTGTATATATACAGCTCGGAACATTCAAATCGCTACGTGGATTTAAACTTGATTAAAAAACAGGCAAGAGTATGCCAGCTGTGGGAGGCAGACAATATTAGACTGTCAGGACGGCATGGAGGTATGAAATCATATAAAGTATTTTTGCAAGCGTGGGAGAGTTATTGTGTTTTCACACCGGGTTTAATTGGGGTTTCAGTTGGAGGTTGGCTCGTTAGCGAACTCAGAAAAACTGTTGCTGCCAACATTTTTCCAACATGGTGCCTCCCAATTCTCCATTCATCTCCATCGCACTCTCTCCAACAACTCCTTAATTAGGCACGTAAATAATGGAGTTTTCTTTTTGTTCCGTTTTTGTGACTACTTGTATTTGTGCATGTCTAGCTGACAGCGAACGGTCCAAGTACACAACACATCATTATCATCTTCTGGGAATGATTTAAAAGGAAAATTTATCAACTCAGGCGTATCGTATCCTTCATTAAAAATAATTATTTGCACCTTGAGGTTGTCTTTTAGGAGGTGCTTATTATTTTTCTTCTTTTAATATTAGGTTCTTAGAATGAAAATAGACATCGTAACGTTGCCTAATGAAGCTTTTATACCAGTGAATTCATGAAGCTCTACATATGTTCATTGAAAATGTTTACACTTTACTGCGTACAGCACAATGACAACACACTATGCTCGTTTCACGTTGCAGATTAATAGAGAAGTAAGTGCAAATTTGTCTTATTTAGCAAATGTATTTACAGAAGCACACCGATTAACTGAAGTTATTTATAAATATACCACATACAATGAGTTTTTAATTTATTTAATAAAAAAATACACATCAACTCCTACTGGACCTGTAGACATCGAGACTAATTCTCCATCATTGTCTGAAACATCGGCCAACAGAATTTTATATTCCTTTTTAATGATCTATTTAGTCCCAAGAAATGCTTCGAATTTAGGGGATTATCCGTATGGAAAGTCCCTATAGAAGTTGTCATGATTAAAAAAAGATTTTTCAAATTGTATTTAACGCAAATTACGCTTTTGCGGCCAGAAATTGTGCTAAAATGACTAAAACTAGGTAAAACAGTAAATGTTCAATCATTTCACATGACATTTCTTTAAAGGCTCATATAAGAGGAGTTAGAACTTAGAGAAGAAAATGATAAGGGTTTTATTAGTCCGTTATAAAGTCTGGTATGTTATTCATTATTATTTTTTAGACGTCAGTTACCAATCAACACTCCTACCCATCCGGTATTCACTACAGCTCAATGTCCCTGTCTATTTTTATTTATTTATTTATACAGGATTACCCGCAACTAGGCGATTTGGCTCAGAATTTAACAATGAAAAATAAAAACAAAATTATAGTAAAATAACAAAAAATTGTACCAACAAAAAATTAAACACGATCAACAAACATTAAATACAAATAAGAAAAACTAACAACAAATAAACTTTAGACTAGTATTAAAGACAAATATTTAAAATGGTTTTATTTATATATATATATATTATTCTTATATTCTTGTAAATTTATATCATCTAAAATTGTTCAAAATTATATAAACTTCTCTCTAAGTCGATATCAAAAAGAAGATATTTATTTATTGTGGAGCGTTTGCTGCGAGGCGATATTACTCATAAAAAAACAATAAATATAAACAAAATAAAGAATGAAATCAATAAAATTAGAACAGAACAAACTAAGAACGTAACCAAATAAAAATAGAAGAGAAGTTAAATTTTGTAAAACAATTTTGATTTTTTAAGGTGATTTAGTGTTTTGTCGATATGTGGGCTCCTGTTTGGAAGAAGTTCGTACATGTTATGTGGGGTCTCTAAGTATTGCAATGTTCCTGCAGTTAGTCAGTATGTGTTTAATAGTTAATGGTTCATGGCATGTACTGCAAAGAGGTCTTTCTGTTTTTGTCATGAGGCATGAGTGCGTTAAATATGAGTGTCCCATCCGTCTCGTTAGTACAACTTCGTCTCGTCTGCTGGATTGTCACTCATTTATTCATTAAATGTTGTCTGTAATATATGTAAATGTAAGTCTGGTAGAATCAGTAAGTTAAAGTCAGAAGATTGTCTCTGGGTTGCATGTTTGGTCCCGTCTGAGTTGAAATGCCACGTTTTGCTTAAACAGGCCTTACTAAGAGAAAATGGGGAATGATGAGATGTGGTGGTACTCTAGTGGTAGCCATTATTACATAATAATATGTTGTAAAGGGCTCATATCTATACTCATGGAAACACAACAATTTATACGTTTTATATGAAGTAGAAGAAAGGTTTGTGAATGGTGAAAATCAAACCACGAGTATGTGTGTAGGGGATTAGATGATACATAAATTGAAACTTTTATTACACTGTTGGACGTACTGCTTAGCTTACTTAACTTCTGTGTGACTGACGTTTTGGTAAATACTCTTTCATATACGTGGGGAGAAGAAATCATCCAATTCTTCACAAGTATTGGAGTATTAACATTCCACGCGATCAAAGAGAGCACGTTCAGAAAAAATGCCAAGTAGGACAGTGAGTGATCTAAAAAAAACTATATTCTAAATTAAATTTATTTTAACATGCATCAAAGGAAATATTTCCCCTCGCTATATTACCGATAGGACAAAATTTAAATTAAAGGCAAAGACTTGGTTAAAGTACGAAATGAAAAAAAAAAAAAAAAAAAAAAAAAAAATTGTGAGGGATAGACGTTTTCTTCTCTCCAAGTACACAATATTCTTCACTTCCAACAACACTACAGTAAAACTCGTTCATATCTCTTTGAACCCAAGCGGTACTGAAATACAACAAATGTAGGAAAAACTGCCCCACACGAGTCTCAACCATAATAAAAGACAAAATTCTTCAGTCGTGGAGGAGATAAGACCCCCCCCCCCCCATGGATGGGGAGAAATGATGGTGCTGAGAATGGAAGAAGTCACCATAAATCGGTATGGAGTGGGGAAGGGATGACGTCGATAGAGGCTCCTGTATGATTTACCGCCATCTCTCTACTAGCCCACATTCCCAAACGCAATGGCTCTTGGCTATGAAATAAACATTTCACCAGGGACAGCCACACCTTTATTTTCTCATAATCTTTATATATATATATATATATATATATATATATATATATATATATATTTTAGTCCATCAAATAAAGCCATAATTAATTGGAATTTATAACTTCGCGATTGATTTGAACAGAGCTTATATGATGACTGGTATTAAAACTAACTAATTTATTCATCTCATAATAATTGTAAACTAGCCATTTAGCTTTATCGGTTTTTCTAACTCCTCGTTTCCAAATATAAGGGTCAAGTTTTGTGTATCACTACTTCTTCACCAACTAATTTCCTTTCATTCATGTTTATTTATGCTGCTCTACTGCTTCGCATCTTTAGAACGCCTCGTCAAGAAAATAAATGTAACTAATATTCCAGTTTAATTCCATAGATGTACAACGCTCCTCTAGGCAAGTTGCGTGGAAACTGACGAAAGACAAAATGTAGTGTAAGATTCGGCCATTTATTAAGACTAATTGGAATTATATATATATATATATATATATATATATATATATATATATATATATATATATATATATATACTAGCTCATTTACCCGGCTTCGCTCGGGAATTCATTTGAGACTGAATGGTGATGGTATTTTTTTGGCAAGGCTTTACTTTGCACAATATTTTGACATTTACCCGTCCCAGTGTTTAGTTTAAATACCCGTCGTTTCTGTGGATTTGTTAATAATAAAATTATTTTTTTATGTAAGACTTCACTGTTATCCATATTGTCATATTTCCCGTTTCCTGTGCATTATGCATAGATTTGAATTATTAAGCACAAAATATTAACATACATTTGAATTAATTTTTCCCGGTGAGGTACTTGGTAGTTCCAAAGAATTGTTGAGCAAATTTCTCTAAATAATAAAATAAACAACTTTGTTATGTGCATATTTGCCGAAAACCCAATAGGAAACGAAATATCACTATTTTTAATTTCAGGCCTCCCTTATAACCCCCACTCCTGCCGTCCCTAGAAATGTTAGTATGGCTTATTTAAGGAAGACGTTAGTGCTAATTCACATATCGAGTTTGGTTTAGTTCGGTTGAGTCTTTTGTGCCAAATAAAATTGTTGACTTCTGCTATCACTTTTTGGCGTATAACGCCTTTATAATTAGGTATACGACAAAAGTGTATATAACAAAAGTTTCTCTAAATAACAAAATAAACAACTTTTGTTATGTGCATATTTGCCAAAACCCCAATAGGAAACGAAATATCACTATTTTTAATTTCAGGCCTCCCTTATAACCTCCATTCCTGCCCATCCCTAGAAATGTTAGTATGGCTTATTATAAGGAAGACGTTAGTGCTAATTCACATACCGAGTTTGGTTAAGTTCGGTTGAGTCTTTTGTGCCAAGTAAATTGTTGACTTCCGCTATCATTTTTAGCGTATAACGCCTTTATACTTAGGTATACGACAAAAGTTTATATAACAAAAGTTACTCTAAATAACAAATTAAACAACTTTTGTTATGTGCATAATTGCCGAAAATGCAATAGGAAACGAAATATCGCTGTTTTTAATTTCAGGCCTCCCTTATAACCCCCACTCCTGTTCGTCTCAGAGAATATTAACATAGTCTAAGTTGGGTTAGTAGTAATATACATACCAAGTTTCATAAAATTCGGTTCAGCCGTTTACGCGTGAAAAGGTAACAAACAAACATACACGAAAGAAACAAAATGCAGTTTTGGTGTCTATGACATGTGAAACGAAAAGTTATCGTGAAATTTCGCGAAAAAAATCAATGTACAGACAGAGGTTACAATTTTATATATATATATATATATATATATATATATGCATACATTTTACTATTATTATTAGAAATGGCTTTAGTATGTTTGAATTAACAACTGATTGAATGTTAGCTTATCTATCCTTGCCTGATTACTAAATATGGCTCTGAGCTTCTGCGGAGCCTGCCTAGGGAAGTCTGTACCTCTAAGGAATGGTGTTGAAATTAATTTCAGTTGTGTTTATGTTCCTAAAGAGGCTAGATGATGTGTGTCCCTAATGAGGCAAGTTTATGTACTACGAATATTTATTTATTTATGTCCACTTTATGCAACTAAGGCTAATTCGGACGGGTTATCTACAGGTTACCACCCCTTTCTAACCAGGGTGGGACTAAGGATTTTATTCAATGAGTTCGTCACTAAATAAATTCCTATTTACCCAAGCGGGAATCGAACTCGCCACTCTTGGTTTACCATGTGAGATTAAGGCCAACGCTTTAACTCGCATGGCTAACCTCAGCCCCTGTACTACGAATAATATGTAGATATCAACAGCCAAACAGTTCTATATCTTTATCAACAGGGTACGATTCGTAAGATGTTAAATAGTTCAGTAATAACTCGTACACTTTAGTGACAAGACTTATTCTTGTGGGAATATTTTTTCATATTTCTGATCCCAGGGGCCATTTTTAATTCACATTTGTTTTTCTCACATTTGGTTAACAATTGATTTGAAATATATATAAAAGCAATAGTCAATCTTCTTTAGAAGGAACAATTGTTACATTATCTACGTATGTCTGCAGGTAAAGCCTATATTGTATTTTTAAGATCTATTTATATTAGGTGCACATATCTCCTAAAAAAAAAACTAAATGTTCAAAATAAAATTTAAAAAAAGTCCGTCACACAGGGGCTGCGTAAACTAAGCAGATTTCCCAAGTGAAGTTTTACAATAGGGAAATCTGCCTAATAACAACTGTAGTAGTAAGAAACCTCTAAACCTAAAACATTATTTAGGGCGTAATAACCCAGTAGTTTCTAACCCCAAAAAACAGTTGACCTAACCTCTAAACCTATTCACGAGGGACGAATAGTTATAGAAACGGTCGCCAGAGCTCTCGCCGGAAAGTTCGAACATAGCCTACTGGTGACCATACGCAGAATACAAATGCAAATATCTCGGTTAATATTCAAGATACAGAATAAATGTATAGAACAATATTTATAGTAAATTTAATTTGCAATAAGATTTGTTCTATACAATTTTTCGATCCGACGCATAATAACGGAGATATTTTGAATTTTCAAATATTCCCCCCTCTAAACCCACCCTCCCACTGGTCCGATTTCAGTCGTTAACGAACTTGATCTTTCTTTTTACATAAAACGATTAAATTCCGAGTTTGGTAAAGATCAAACAAGAATTGCGACCGCTAGAGCGTTAACAGACAAATATATATATATATATATCTATATCTATATATATATATATATCTATATATATATATATATAGATATATATATATATAATTTTGAACGGACCTCATTTTCGTCATCTCCTGGGTAGGATCGATGGACATTTGAAGAAATTTTTCGAAACTCGCATCATGAGTACGACCTCAATAGCTGATTTCCCTTAAGGGAAATCTGCTAAAATGAGTTTCTTAGCACAAAAAATACTATTTAAAAGGCGAGAAAACTCTTACTGAAATCAATCCAGGAAGTGCAGAACTTCGCTAGGACACGTGTGTTATAAAACGGCTGCCAAGACTGAGATCCTGGAACCCACCTCCCTCCTGTCAACTTGATAAGTTTGGAGGCTGAGTCGAGATTTATAGTGGAGTTAAGTCCTCGTGGGAAGGGAGGGGGTAATAGATAAGGCTGCTTAGCAACGGGCTTTATAGCTAAGTGGGCACTTCTACCAACTCCTCTCAAGACGTGGAAGGATGTAGTCCCGTCTTGAGGCCTCGAGGAAGGGTTGTCGGCCAATTTGTCAAAGGAACTCACTTTGTAAGGTTACCACTGCAGAACCTGGATAGAACTTTGTAAACAGAGGGGCTTTCTTGTGCGATTCAATAACTTACTTAACTTTCTACAAAGCGCTACAGTTCAGGAAGTACCTGAGCCTTCTAAATCCATCGTAATGCCTGAGAAGGATAAACAAATTGTGGTTACTAAGACAACGCGGGGTATATCACTGGGGGATATATCTATATATGTCTATTAACGCTCTAGTGGTCGCAATATTTGTTTGATCGTAACCAAACTCGATATTTAAACGTTTTATGCAAAACGACAGATCAGGTTCATTAATGGCTGAAATCGGACCAGTGGGAGGGGGGAGGTTTAGAGAAGGGAGATTTTCAAAAATTCGAAATATCTCCTTTACCATATGCCGGATCAAAAAATTGTAAAGAACCAATCTTATTGTAAATAAAATTTACTATAGATATTGTTATTTATTCTCTATCTTGAATATTAACCGAGGTATTTGCATTTTTCAGTTTTCAGCCTTCAGCAAACCACCACTTCTACTCATGTGACATAAACAACGCTCTGTTATGTAATGAACCACATTATTCGAAGCTTAAATACCATAAATCGTTTTCAAGAGACCTTTATTATACGAGATAAATGCAAATATGTTATCGTGGCCCCTCTTCTTAATTTTTTGGACTGCTAAAATTTGACTGAGGTAAAAATTATTCTGAACCATCATAAATTACAGTACTAGATATAGTAAATAGTTTTCAGTAAAATTAAGATGTTATATTCTGTTTTATTATCGTAATTGTTTTTCTTTCCTGTGAGAAACCTGTTTGTTTTTAGGTTCTTATGCTTCCCGTCTGGAGGTTTCTTATGATCGTTTGGATTTATTCACTTGATGTTGACAGTGCTATTGTGTTACCAGTATGTAGATTTATCTATTGTTAAACAGCACAAGGGAAATCTGCTTAGTTTACGCAGCCCCTGCATAACGTAAACGTAAATTCATTATTTTATCTAACAAATTAATGTAATAAATTGTAATTTAATTTGTTTCTTCTATTTTAGGACTGGTCTTTATATTACTTAAGCGAAATGTGGAACAAATTTAGTATTGAAAATTTCGTTAAGAATTATTCTGAGCGAAGTTGCAAATGTGCACTTGACTCTACGAACCTCCAATTTCTTGTAAAAATTTGTAATATCATATTCTCGTAGAAGGTTCGTCTTTAGGCAAATTTTCTCTTCGGCGATGAGGAAAAGTTAATGAAAGTGTCATATCTGTAGACGATCTGTTATATATGTCTTTATTAATCCATTATTGTATTTAGGGGAGGAGATAAGCATCTACAGTAGTCTATAATTGTACTTAATGTTTCGTTGTAAATAAAAGTAATATTAAAGCCGCCGAAGTATATAGCTGATAAGATTAGATCTAGCGTGCTTGTTGAGATATGTTTTGTATGGTTGCCCTTGGCAACTTTAGATAACATTGTTTCCCGCTCAGTTTGTAACTAAACTGCGAAGCTACACTTCTATTTATGAAGTTTATGCACCGGATATGATAAAACTAGATATGAAAGTTCAATGTTGAGTATAAAAATTGTTTGCTTAGCATCAATATTTCTCAGTGCATTAAGGCTGCAATGAGTTTAGAGAAATTGGTCATATTCGTTTTAAGTATCAGTCTTTAAATACTCTTGTTGGAAAACTATTGGTTTACGACCTACACAGTATTGTCCTTAAGCATTTCAAAGTAATGCCTATTATCAGAAAGCTTACACCTCTTTTCGAACTTTCTGGAATCCTTGGCGCTCATCCGATTAAGCTCTTTTGTAAAAAACCTTCTACGATATATGCCCATATTTTGTATTTGCCCATTTCGGCAATATTCGTTTGTAGTAAAGTCTTTGATACGATAAGAGATTTGAGGAGAAATGACAATACAAATGTTTTTGAAATAGTACTTATTCTTTACGCAATGATGGGAATACCCGATATTGTTTGCATGCTGTGCCATCTACATATGATAAGAAAGGAGGGTGTTTCAATGGTTGCAAACTTCAATTCAGTTCAACTTATCAAGTACCCAGTGTTGTACCCTAGATATTTAGCCCCGATTGGTATTGTTGCTTTCACTCTCATCTCTATATTCGTTACTGTTACGGTCAATTTGGGTGTATTAGTTGTGGTCATGTCAACAATACTAACATTTGGAGTTTATGTTGTACTTATGCAGTTCTGTACATACTTGGAACTAATCAAGGTAAGCTATACATGTTTTCTTAACTATCGTTTTTGTTTTGACGTACAATATTTTCGTATCTCTCATGATTCCTTAGTCAAGTTGTAGATAGCTTATTCTTGAAGACGATCCTTGACATTAGCATCATGTATATTTTCTTCCAGGTTAATAGTTCTCACACCACGGTAGTAACATTTGGTGTAAGCTTTAGTACTTTTTTGTAGATAGAAAAATATTTGGTAACCACTATAAAGGAAGAACTTTCTTTAGAATTGAGATACATTTTATATTTTTAGGGTTTTTAAGAGAAATTCAAGTAAATCTAAATTAATTAACTAATCAATTTACCAATAAAAATGAATTTTATACATCATTCAAGAAAATTCTCATCAGAATGTAACTTTGAGTAAAATTACCCAAATACACATTATACACTGTTTCTTCATTCAAGAACATTAATATAAGTGTTCCAAATATTTATAACTTCATATATCCAATTCTGGCAGTCAAGTCTAAATAACAAACTTGGAATGTTAAACTGTTCTGCATCATAGATAAAGTTATAATAACACTTGCGATGCTAAAGCTTTAGAAAGAGAATCTGTAACAATGGACTTTGTTCTAATTCATATAGAGTCTTTAAATAATCATAAGAAACACTTCTATGGCAAGTAAACAAATGAAGTCAGGACCAATCTATGAAAAAATAAGTGTTGATAATTAAAAACAGGTGCTAAGAGTTCATTTATGTACATGTATTGAATTATGTGTACAGTCTTTAAAAAAATAGACTGGGACTAACGACAAAGGATTCGAAGACTAGTAAGGCTTTATCGTACTTAACAATGACATTTTATAATCCATCAAATTGTAATAATTAAATAGTCAAAGCGTTTTTTATAGTATTAAAATTCATGTAATTTCAGGTAAGGTATTACAGATAGGCTAAACTAAAATAATTCGGATAGTGGAGAATCGAATTTCAAAATATTTTTAACTTTTAACGTTTATCAAAACTGTAATCACAACTTGACAAAATTAAAAACAGTCAGTCTATAGTTCTATAGATGCATACAATACGGCTCATCGATACAAATGTAGATAAAGAGGGTGAGAATAAATCGATTTAAATTATTATATCTGATGTGTAACAGCTGACAAAACGACTGATTTGATATGATACGATTATAACATTCGGCGAGAATTATAAATTATCATTTATACAAATAAAGGCAAAGCTGCACTCCTTTCCACATGGCCCATCAAAATTTAACAACAAATTTCTTGTTTTAAAAAGAAATATTAAAAAAAAAAAAAGTGATATTTTTTTTAACATTACCCAGTTGGGCCGATTAGGAGGCTGTCCCTGAGGGGAACCCTCCAGAAGGAGGGCAGCTTGTTTTGTTTGTTTGTTACTCAACTTCTGAATTATTTATTACATTTCTGATTTTCAAAGGATTTCTTCAAATGGCCATCGATTCTCTCAAGTAGCTGACAAAAATGTCCTTGAATTATCCTTTAATTACGGAGTATAGAAGCACAACTGTATGTATAAACCATCACACGAACAACACACACACACACACTAAATTATAAAATTGCTATAAACCTTCAACTATTTTGTTTATAAGATAATAAATATATTATTTCAAAAAATATATTAAAGCCATAATAAGCTAACCCATATTTTTTTTTATATCCAGGCAAAGATAACAGAGAGCTTGCCACTGGACTCAGGGACAATTCTGGAATCAGTGACAGGCCACTTGGAGCTGATCAAGAAGGCCGGTTGGGCTAACCGATTTTACTCAAAACAGCTCTTGCTTCTTTCTATAAGGATTATGTTGAACTGCATCATTAAGATTTACTACGTCATCTACACTTTGGGGCTTGGCAATAAGATTATTGCACTTTCATTTGCCTGTTCCTTCGGCTTTGAGTTTTTTCTTCTTGGAGTTTTGACACGGTGCTGTAACGAAATCAGGAAAAAGGTTAGAACTTTTACAATTATTCCCAATGAAATATTTAATTTTTCGATAAATGTAGTATTTTCCCGCTAGATCTTAAATTAAGTTTTTTCTCATCTATATCCATTACTGGTTGTCAATTGTTATTTTTCGCCTTATCTTTTGTTACTCTTTTATTGTTCTTTTGTTTTTTTATTACTACATGTATAATCCTGAATGATATATGGTTGTCTTTATGACGCGAATTAACATAACAGAAATATCATCATAATATTAACTCTGCTCTAGAAATGCACACTATGAAGATCGGAAGTCATATTGTTTACATTCATTCTTCACTATCTCACATAGCTCTGATGTTTGCATTCTTTTTAGTCAGAAGCCTAATAAATTGACAGTATATTTTGGATAAGTCAAATAGTTTTGGGAAAGTTAGCCATGAATCAGGTGATGCCAAATTTCAATGTTTTAATAAGGATTTCCTATAACATCTTCATGTTTTACTGTTTGGTGAAATGAAGCGGCTAAGTTTAATTGCATTGGCACGCGCAATGATTCCTATGTGAAACAGAATATTTTACAAGAAGACTTGTGATTTCATTATCTCTATGAATGAAATTGACGGGTTACAGCCTTAGTAAGTGTTACTATTATAACATATTTTGACACAAAATGTTGTCTCTTCTTCAGTCCATTGAAGTTGTTTTGAAGTCTGACCTACAGATTCATGAAATAGCCCCAACAACTAAGAGTCCTTATATGAGACCCTCCCGATTTTAAAATTTTTCGATACTATTAAAACAATTTTAGTAGTTTTAGTACTTTTTTTTTAGTTTTTTGTTACATTTAAAGAAATGTTTTAACCTGGTTTCAAATTGAATACTAATAGTTTTCACTAAATTATATTAACCAACTTGATATTTCAGGCGTTAGAATTCAATAAAGAGCTGTTTAAAATTATACGAAAGCACAGGGACTTGTGCACTAATGTAAGTAAAATTAATTAATTTACATTATTTAGTTATCATTTATTTACACTTTTGCTTCAAGTGATCATTAACCTGGTTTCTTTGAGTAATTCGAATTTTGTAAAAATCATGTTTTAAGTTTTATTATTTATTTAGTTATATGAGGAAAATTTCTGGTTTAATGTAAGCTGACAGTCATAATACAGATGAGCTACTTTTAAAAAAAAAAACAGTCTGGGTTTTAAGTCCAGTACAACGGGACCCTGTTAAGTCCTTATTTGCACGCATTCATTCAAAAACGGTTCAAAAAATAGTTTTCTAACTTCTTGCATATGTTCCACCCCACGCAGAATGTTAACTTTCATATTGAATGAAATCGTTTGTTTGGTTTCTGACACCATCTCTTCTCGTGCTTGCCTTCTCCAGGATCCCAAATTTTCATCCCATTCTGTGCATATTATGGCTCTAAAAATTAAATTCTTGATTTAATTTTTTTATTCAAGAGTACCTATCAGAACCCATATCTAGCACAGATACTCTTAGTTCCATTGTCCGTAAGACATTCCTTGATGTCAATTAATACTCAAGAATCGAAGACGAATATAGTAATTAGAGTTAGTTGGTTCAATGAAAGAAAAAGCAGTACCTATTATAATATAGAAAACAATTGTTAAAAGAAAATTTCTGGAAGCCATGTACATATCCAAAGACCTGGAGAATGCAGTTAATTTTAAAACGGGCACAAGGAATTTAATTACTTATTAAACCGAAATGTTAAATAAAGGTAAAAATGGTTTAGGGGGATATATATTTATTATTCTTAACTAATTTGATAGTTTGGCTGTGAAAATTTTAAATACCAATTAATCTTTAGTTTTAATTTTTATTTATTTATAATTTGTGAATATAATCTAGGATTTTTATAACCCTTATATATAAATGATTACAGTTAATTATGGCATTGCACTTATAAGGGTTATAGAACCTACTTTGTTAAAGATATGATGTAGTTGACAAATTACCAATTGGTTTAAGGCTGGGTGTTATATGAGTTTTGTTATTCTCCTGTGGAGAACTAAGGTTGTACTGATTCAGAGGAATAATTTTGAGGTTGGTTGGTACTTTTAGTATCTTAGAAAATTATGGATTGCCTTAACGTATGAAAGAAAAACTTTTGAAGCTTAAGATTATATAAAAATGTTGAATAAAATTTCAATAACAAATGTATTTAGTACAATAAAAAAAATTAACGAATTTGCTCATAATGTTATAACAAAAATTAAGTTATTTTTCTTGTTTTCCCATTTTCTTCAGTTTATTACTGTAAACTAAAGTACTGAAATACAAAAAATGAAAGATATAGTTTTTATATACAATTATACAATAGTTTTCTTTCAAATTGATACATGTTAAGTAATTGGTGTCCTCATTTTCAGTTTTTTGTTCGTTGACTCAAAAATATCCGATGAATCATGAAAACACGCCTCAATTTATACATTATTTTTGTGAAATTACAGCCTTGGAAGATGCCTGATTAAATTTTGACGAAAGAGGGTTTGAATTCTGGTATTGTGTTAGCTTTAAGTCAATTTAATAGTTCTTTACTATCCAAGGAGGGAGTGTGAGAGTAACGTTGCGGTACATTGGTGTCTGATATAAATGCTGCATTTCGTTATTTTGAAGGAGGCAGATTATAAGTGGTTTCTGTTAGGGGCAGATTTGAGAATATTTATTTAAAACATGCTATTTACATAAGATTGGCCTTTGAGTTTGATAAAAATTTAAAACACAGTATTTGCCTTCTATACTACGGGGGGGGGGGGGTTCAGCTTCAACACAGAAACTGTCAGTGGGATTTGATTTGAAAGCCCCTGTAGCGATTCTAAGTTCTGCCTAGCGAATGGTGTCAAGAAGTTTTAAAGTACTGCAGCTGGCAGAAGAATAAGCAATACAACCTTAATCCAGCAATGAGGTGGTATAGGCTTGATAGAATGTAAGCATCAAAAATCTATCAGCTCCCCACTGTGTATTGCATAGTATCCTCAGCAAATTTAAGGATTTCTTGCATTTGCTAAGGAAATTTTTTAAATGGAATAACCATGCTAATTTTTTGTCTAGTGTGAGTCCTAAAAATTGTAAAGTGTTTGTGATTTTTATGGTAGAGTTATGAATAATTAAATGTTGTGGAGTGAGAGTTCTTTTTTTGGGAAAGATAATGTATTTTGTTATCTCTTTTGAAAATTTAAAGCCTGTACTTAATCAAATAGATTAAATAAAAATCAATGGAAAACAAAATATTGGTACTTAGTGTCTCAGAGCATTAGATTGCCTTTTTTAAAGCCTTTTGTGGTTTCTTCTTTATTTTCTAGGAAAAGTTGAAGCTCTACGTATTGATGAAACCTCAAATTATATTCTCAGCCTGTGGCTTCTTCAATATTGGTTATCCATTAGTCACATCGGTATGTACTTCAGACCTGTTTTGTTGTATGTAATGTTTGACAAAATTGCGAAAATAAAACAAGTTATATGTTTAATTATATTGTACGATACGTCTCAAAGACTGAATTAAAAAAAAAAAAAAACTTAACATTTTGTTACTCACTTTTTATAATAAGTTTTTGACTGATAACATGAAAATGGTTTAATTGTAAGGAAAGAAATGTTTTTTAATGAAGTGATAATAATTAAAATAATGTGTATAAGCTACTGTCAAACAAATTATTATTTTTTTGTCTAAAACGCATGCGTTAATGAGTATATTTTATGTTGACAGATCATTGCGGCATCCATGACATATTTAGTGATACTTGTCCAGTTCTCCAAAGAATAATTGTAATTAAACAAAATAAAATGCAAATAAAATGTATATATATATATTCAAAATAAATGTATTTTGTCATTATTTTTTTTCATTAACATTATTAAAGATACCATGTGGATAAAGCAATCCTAACACCAGGGAAAGACGAAATGGATGAGATGAGTTGATGAAATTATTTGCAAAATATTGAACCTAATTGATAAATATTTCTAGTATTCATTTGAATTTTGTCCATCTGGGTAAGGAATTTGTCAAGAATCGACAAGCAGCTTGTTTTACATGCCACTCATAAACTTCATTAAAGTGACATTGGCGGAACTAGGATTTGTCAAAATCAACATGGCTAGAATTCATGAAGCCCAGTGTTAGATTTTGAACAAGATCGTGATTGAGTCTTGTTATTTTTATGTTCAGAATTGTTTCTTCAAATTATAGCTGTATTACTGAGCGAAATCAACCAAAGAATAAACGATGTATTAAATTAACAACCACTTTATAATTTGAAATTAGCGATTTTACTTAATGAGCCATTCACTAAATCACATCCCTTATCCATGCTGAAATAAAGCTATCAAGAGGAAGAACACTGCCTTAATTCACACGACTAACCTGAGCCTCAAAGGTAAAAAAAAAAGTCCGTCACGCAGGGGCTGCGTAAACTAAGCAGATTTCCCATGTGAAGTTTTACAAAAGAGAAATCTGCATACTGGTAACACAACACCACCTTGAGTAAATACAAACGGTAATGAGAAATCTTTCAGTTAATTTTAATAAATTCCCAACTGAAACGGCTTCTGAATTGTAAGAATAATTTATATTTTAATAACTCAAATTTTAGTAGTCCAAGAACTAAAGAAGAGGGGGGGCGGTTGAACAGAATGTATTTGCATAAATCTCACAAAGTAACGAAGGTAAGGTAAGGTTAGAAACGACAGGTAAGGTTAGAAGGAGCTTCCACCTGAGCCGAGAAGTTACGAAACCGGCCGAACTAATCCAAACGATACCCGACCACGTGTCCCACGACTTCATAAAAATGTATATAACAATATTTATAGTAAATTTAATTTGAAATAAGGTTGGTTCTACACAATTTTTCGATCCATAATAACGGAGATATTTCGAATTTTCGAAAATCCCCTCTCTAAACCCCCATCCCTCTGATCCGATTTCAGCCATTAACGAACTTGATCTGTCTTTTTACATAAAACTTTTAAATATCGAGTTTCGTAACGATCAAACCAAAATTGTGGCCGCTAGAGCGTTTACATACAAATATGTATATAGTTTTGAACGGATCTCATCTTCGTCACCTCCTGGGTAGGGTCAATGGACATTTGAGGAATGTTTTTGAAGATGGCGTCATGAGAACAATCCCAATAGCTGATTTTTAGTACGGGAAATCAACTAAAAATTGAAGAAAGCTAAAACGGCAAAGTAAAGTAAAAAAAAAAAAGAAACCTCATTTCAAACAAAACAACAGTTTTACCAAGCCAAGCCTTGAATTCATATATTTCCGAAGGAGTGTTTTTTATATTAGCTGATTTATAGGATTTCAGTCTATTTTAAATAAAATGATGTATGCGCCATCTTTCTTCTTATTGTTAAAAAGTCCGTCACGCAGTGGCGGCGTTAACTAGGCAGATTTCCCACTTCAATCACGTACGTGCATTTATTTTAAGAATTAAAAGTTCAATGAGAACAATATTTAGTATTTACGCTTCAACTAAAGTGGTTCATTATATGACAGCTAATTGTTAATATGACATAAGGAGAGGGGAGGGGGTTCTTAATGGCCAAAAAGTAAAATATGGAAACATCTCGGTCAATATTCAATATAGGGAAAAAATGTATTTAACCACATTTATAGATTATTACATTTGAAATAAGATTGATTCTATAGAATTGATCTATCCGACTCATAATAACGGAGATATTTCGAATTTTCAAAGCTTCCATCACTTACACCACCCCCTTCCGATTTCAGCCGTTAAATAACTTGATCTTTCTTTTTACATAAAGTGCTTATATGCCGAGTTTGGTGAGGATAAGGCCAAAATTGCGACCACTATATATATAATTTTTAACAGACCTCATTTTCGTCCTCTTCTGGGTAGGATCGATTGACGTTTCATGAATTATTTTTGAAAATCGGGACATAAACACAACCTCAATAGCTGATTTCTCCTAAGCGAACTCAGCTAAAAACGATGTGCTACTTACTTATTTATAACTTGAATTAAAATATTTCAGTTTTATGAAAAGAAACCAGTTTCCTAATTGTGTGTTTTTTTTTTTTTGAGAGGTGAGTCGCTGAAATTTATTTCTGTGGGACAATACAACTAACTGTACAGAGACAACAAACGTTACTCTAAATTCAAGAAAAAGATAAGAAATATAACTTGTGTAAATGGGAGCAATTATTTTGAACATTTATTAATACCCGAAGGAATGTAGCTGATTTGTCACTTTCTGAATTCAAAGGACTTTAATTACAAAGGGGTGACTTTTACTCTCTCCCTCTTGGATCATCCCCTCTCAGCCACTCAGTTGTAATGAAATAAGAATTAATTAAAGCAAAAATGGCATCCTTCGCTCTCTTTAGAGAAGTTCTAAAAATTAGATTGGTCCTACTTATAAGAAACAAAGGCCAATAAAGGATAATATCTTAAAGGAGGGATATAAAAAAAATCGATAATTTAGAGTCTAGGAAGAATAAGAAAAAATTCTGCCTCTAGACAGTTAACTGGTATATTTATCTGCATCTAAAAATGCGGCAATGCAAACACAAAAAAATCTCAAGAGTTCATTTCCGAATGCTTTTAACAGATTACCAAATTCGAGATTATTAGGTAAAACTAAACATCAAGAAATCGGACCAGTAGTGCTTCAAGGGTGTTTTGAGAATTTGAAATATGTTCTTATTCGTCTGATCGAAAAATCGTATAGTACCAATGACATTGCAAATGTAATTTCCTATTATTATTGTTGTGTATGTTGTTTCTCTATTTTGAATATTGAGATAAATAATTGATTATTGAATAAACATATACTTACTGACTGCTATTTAAGGACTCACATAGACCTACCATACACTTTGAATGAATTACTACACGACTGTAGCCCGTACATAGACCGCGTATTACAATACTTGAAACAAAACAACATTTTCAAAAAATTATAATGTAGGGCAATACTGAAAATATTTGCAGAAATGAGCATACTTACGTAAATATAATAATTATATGTTAAATATGTTATATATTAAATATGTTATATGTTGAATATGTTATATGTTATATGTTGAATATGTTATAGGTTATATGTTAAATAGGTCATATGTTATAGGTTATATGTTAAATATGTTATATGTTAAATAGGTTATATGTTAAATATGTTATATGTTAAATATGTTAATTATTATGCTGTATATTAAATAACTGATTCGTCGCTAAATCGCCCCTGTTGCGAAATGCGATTATTGTATGAATAATAATAATAATATTTTGAATATTAACTCACATTTTTGTATTTTTTTAGTTTTTACTATTCAGTAAACCCCCACTCCTACTAACGTCAAATTAGCAATAAGCTATTATAACATGAGCCATTTTAATAGAAGTTTAAATACAAAATATTGTATTGATCGGACTTTTACTTTGTGAGAAACATGCAAATACTTTGTGTTGTGACATTTAATTTAAGATTTTACGTAGTTAACTCAAATGTTTCTATATGATGTATACCTTACTCCATATTTAACCGATTCATTCCACACTAAAGGGCATAGTCATCAATGGCCGAATTGGACCAAGAATAGGGAGGGGGGTTAGAGGGGGGCATTCGAAAATTAAAAACATTTCCCTTAATAGGAGCCGTATCGAAAAATGTTAAAGATCCAATCTTCTTCAAATATTGATGCTGTACAATTGAAGATCTGTAATTATTTTTTTATATTAAAGGAATTATTCTTAATTTCTTGTTTTATGCGTTCAGTAAACACTGTCTTCTACTCATCATATTTATATTTAGAATATATGACGAGATGCATTATATAGTATGTCGTACCAGCACGTGGCAGTACTCAGTTTACGCAGTCCCTGAGCGTTAGATTTTTTTATTCATTGAACAATTTCTGCCTGCTATTTACCTTCAATCATATCATTTCATTCATTGATTCATATATGAACAAGTCCGTCACGAAGGGGCTGCGTAAACTAAGCAGATTTCCCATGTTAAGTTTTACAATAGAGAAATCTGCATACTGGTAACGGTTACCACCGTGGATAAATACAAACGGTGATGAGAAATCTCTCTTTATAGATCTCTTTATTTTTGTTAAGTTATTAGACAATATGTGTCATTAGACAGTAATGTGCAAATGTTTAATAAATTATTATCTGTAATAATTGTTGATAAAGGAAGTAAAAGGCTTCCGAAGCTTTGATAAAACGTAAAAGTTGACAGCTATTAACCACAAACTAATTCAAATTATATTTAACTCAAAACATTTCAAGTAAATATAATAAATAAAAAACATATGACAATCTCTTTTCTAATAACTAAAGTTAAACTTGACGTTCAATCTGCCTTTTCGGAGGCATAATATCGTCAATCAAATGGGATCATTTGTGAGGGCAGAATTAATTGAGGAGGAACACAGTTGGTGGATCTGTGGGTCGTCGGTTGGTCGTGCTTCCTCAAACGGAACTAACTTTGCCTACCGCATTTCGTCTTACAAGCCGATCCAACTAATAGTTAGAACCAACTCGATCATATTACTAGTCCAGATACACCAACTTGTCCAAGCCTTCACTCAACATAGCTACAGAATGTCTGGGCGTTTATTTCAACTGATGTAAAATCGCTCATATTGAAATTCACATAGAAAATGCAGTAGTATTAAATGTAAACCTCGCCATAATATTATCATATTTTTAAGTTGTGACCTCAATCTCTGAATGTTAAATATTATGTGTCGTAAAACTGATTATGGAATCGATTGTGATAATGAATAACTGAAACAGGAGATGCTTTTTTTTATTTTTTAATATTATTTTTTTACGTCAACTTTATGCAACTAGGGCTAATCGGAACTGTTTATCTACGGGTTACTAGCCTTTTCTAGGCAGGATAAAACTAAGGATTTTATTATTATTATTATAGAAAGTGCTACAGATGAGACTTAGGTACTGTCTAATCCTCATAATTGATGATAATTGATTTTAAATTATGACGTGAAATAATGGAGTTCAAGATTGACTTGAAAATAATCGAGTTTTAGTCAGCTGACTTAACTTACTCTCAGTATCATCTAACTCCTCTGGGAGGGCAGTCGCAACGTAATGTAAACGGTAAACGAGCGCTTCAAATACGTAAGTAGCAATTTATAATTAGATTTAATAAATATATTATAGATGTAGCCACCTACTAATACAATATACAGCAAAAGAATTATTAAGGGACGTGTTAAATTAATGTTAATAATGTTTTTTGTAATTTTTTCTAAAAGGGATAACCCCTGAAGAGGTGGCAAATAAGCCACGAGACATGTAGGGAGGCAAATACAATAAAGTTTGCACTGAAATAATTTTTTTTTTTTTATTGGAGACTCTTGCCAGAAAATTTGAATGAATATTATTTATTGACGTCAACTTTATGCATCTAGGGCTAATCGGAACGGTTTATCTACAAGTTACTAGCTTTTTCTAACCAGGGTAGAACAAAGGATTTTCCTTATTATTACAGAAAGTCCTACTAAAAAGACTTAAGTACGGTCTAATCCTCATAAACTGTGGCCGGCCAACTTCACAAACGTAGGTAAACAATGACAAATTTTGTGACGAGAAATGAGAATATTTTTTTAGTTGATAATCACACATTGGTGTAAGCCAATTCATTTTGCATTTTTTGTTTCTAAAAAAAATATGCCCATAAAATGATCTGCTAAAGCCTTCATAATATTGTTATTATTTTTTATAAACGTCCACTTTGTGCTACTGAGTTTATCCGAGACGGGTTATTTACAGGTTAAAACCATTTTCTATCCAGGGTGGTACTAAAGATTTTATTTGACGAGTTCGTCACTAAATAAAATCGTATTGGGAATGGAACCCATACCCTTAACCCCCAAAGAGATTAGTACCTCAGAGAGGACATGTTCTTTCAAAATCAAAGGAAAGTTACAGCTATAACGGCTATATAAATGAAGAAACTTAAGTGCTGTGCTCTTGTCAGAGAAATTCTAGCGAAGTAAAAAATAATTCGTAGAGTAAAGCTGAGTGACATGGTAGCTATTTTACTGGTAACGTCATTTTTTTCTTGCATAAAATTAACATCAACCATTGGATAACAAATGTTAAAAATATATAATAATGCTTGCCGTCTAAGTTTCTTGACATAAGATCCTGAACGTAATCACATTAAGGAAATCAATGTGTGGAAAGTAAACAATACGTCATCTTTTCGATACGTAAACTGGTCAATGCGCAACACCATTCCCTAGCCGTTATACGCCCGGATATTGCTGACAAAACCATGAGTCTATCCGTGTTGTGGCTATTTTCTTCTATTCATGGAGTGTTCCCTTTATTTTCTTCACATTATCTTATTCCAATTATCATTCTGAATTTGATAACGCTGTTTGTATTTACAACTAAAGCTTCTTATTATATTGAAGTCGAAGACATGAACTGGTACAGGACTTTATTTGTAATGAGGGGAGTCTGGGAGACGACCTCTGCATGGATACATATACTCATGTTCTGGACGATGAAAAAAGAAGTTGCTGTCATAATCAGAAGACTCTCAGTTTTGAAAAAACCAAAAATATTATGGTTGAATTTGTTATCATTAGGTTGGGAGCACTTCACATTCTTTCTATACCCTTTTGTTTGTGGCTTCGACGAAGGGGAATCTTGGAGTTTAAACATTTCACTTCTCTTGGGTGACATTCTAGTGGTTCTTATGATAGATCAATATTTCACAATGACTGTAATAATATCCACAGAGATCTGTAACATGAAGCTGACGAAACGGAACGTCGGAGTTACCTGCTTGAAGTACGTTAAAATTCTTGAAGACTTGGAGCAAATCAATGCTTTGTTCCGAAATCAGAATCTTGTAATTGGGCTGAGGCTGTCTGCGAATTTATTTTACTACGTTAACTTTTTACGAAAAGATCTTCAAAGATTCCTAATAAGTGATATAAATATCTTCACCGCTGAAGGGTTTCTTCAGAGGGAAGCTTTCACATTAGTGGACAGGGTACTCTTTATATTAAAGTACGTTATACTCATTTTTATGTATACTTGGCCTTCAGAGTTTACCCGCAGAAAGGTATGTCTCAGTTATTTTATAATAATAATAACGATTATTTATTCATACTACTCCGCTCTATTATCTTACTTGTCCTATATGAAATCATTCGGTGACAGTTGATTAAATCTAACGGGTTGCTAAACATGCTCTCAAGGAAGATACGAAGACAGGGCATTAATCATTTCTTGTACCAATAACGCTTAACCTTAATTCTAATTCAACTAGGTTATATTGTCGTAATGAATAGACTTAACCTCACAGAATAGACGTTCATTGATTTAGGAGCAAGATAGACCATTTTAGCAGAGTTACTTAAATGTGCTATATATATATAATCTATATACAGATCTGTTTTCTTGATTGAACATGCTAAGAAAATTCTATCTCTTTCACTCGGGATTAGGGGTGGCTGGTGGACGTCCATCATCAACGGAAGGATAAGAAGGTCAAAATCTATCTCTATATTATTCCTTTCTAAATTTGAAATAGGTCAAATTAAATTACAAACATATATCTTATCATTATAAGGAAGAAAACTAGTGATATATCAGTAAGATAATTTTATGGGGGGAGTACTGAGAATTGATGATCCGGTTTACGTATGTCTAACTCAATGTGCGTTATATTAGCGCTCATTGTCTTTTAAGACATACTAAGATTCATCGTAAAAATAGTAGTGGTGAGAAAGTAATTTTTTTTCTGGAGCATGAAAGTGAACAGAGGTTAAACTTTCTTGATCGAATGATCCAAAAGGAGGAAACCTCATCCTATATGACGGTGAAAAGGAACTCATGTCATACTCAATATATTACGGTGGACCGCGGTTACAAATCGATTGTTTGCTTTGTTTGTCTCTAAGATTTCGACAGGGATCTGCAGTACATACTAAAGACAAATCAGCCCACGAAAGGTACCTAGGGATTGTAGGAAGGTCTTAGACAACAAGAGCTATTTCAGGAATGCTATTTTAGGGATAATAGTTATAATTAAGCAATAAACAAGTCCTATACATTTATCTATTGATGTAACCAACTGTTAGGAGAGGTTTAAGTGGTTTTACGCAATCTGAAACAATCTTGCATGAAAATTATTTATAAATGTTGGAGGAATCCTTCCTCAGTATAAACAGGGGGAATAGGGTCAAGAAGTATAATTACTAGGGATACCTCTAATCCTATACATGCACTTCGTTGTGCATTGGGCAAACCAATCAAGACATTCAAAAACAGGGAAAGTTAGGCTCAAGGAACATAACTATATTCCTTGTTAAACTCATTTTCCTGTGTATAAAATTGTACCTGTTTTCATCAACAAATTGTTGGACTATATACCTCAAGCTACGTGTTTCTGTTTTCCTAAGTACTTCTGTCCTAAGTATTTAACACCCTAAACTAGTGACTTAAACACCTTCAGCAATTTATTTGCTTTACTAGACAAATCTATTTCTACTTCCCTAATATTAATTATGTTCTCCTATAGGCAGGGAAACGTATTTCCAAACTCAAACTGTGTTATATTTGCCACATGGGGATGCAAACATAAAATTACAAATTATTCCGTACTTTCTTACATTCCAGCAATGTGTCCCTGGCAGGTTTTTTGTTAATTATTAGGAAGTCCATCTCGCAAAGACTGCACAAAGTTAATTCCCACGTCTGTGAACGCTTATGATCTGACGACATTTCCCCCCACCCCTCCAATTTTTAAGTCATAAGAAGTCTAAAGAAATTGGTCTTAAAATCTAAGTGAAAATGAGATTTTTTATGGATCAGGTACTTAAGTAGAAATTCCATTGATAGGAGTGGGGAGAGGCTTACTTACACTGAAATCTAATAAATGGCAAAATCTGGGTTAATAATTAAGTGGTAGAAGAAATGAATATAAAGGATATTGTATTGTATTGTAAATATTACACTTCAATAGGATTGACCATTAACCATTTTTAAGGATATGTGTCATAATTTATGGAGACATATGAATTTTTGTTTTTCCTCTTTGTATAAACTCTAACTTCTTATCCAATGAAAATAATAAGTATGTAAGCTTGAAATAAGGTGCTTCCTTCATATATTGGATAAATGCTAATGTGAAATGATCTGAAGCGAACGATTACAGAAATTTGTAAACTAAGAAGTGCTAATATCTCGCTTAATATTATAGTTACAGAAATAAATAAGTATTGCTAAGCAATTGTTGACAATTAAATTTGTAATAGATTGGTTATATAACATTTTCCATTCAATTTTTAATGGATTTCGTTTTCTTCATCTCAATAGCTCATTTCCCTTAGGTAAAATCGTTTAACAAAACTTGTAGCCTTTTTGCTGCTTTTTTATCCGATGTGTTGAAATTGAGATATTTATGCATTTGTTTTTGATTTATCTTACAAGTACTTGTAACGGCTGGCAAATTGAATTATATTCATATATATTTCAAGTTTTAGTAATTTTTCTACTCTTAGCGTATTTTCATGTAAATGTTAAATTATTGAATGTGGCAACTGGACTATATAATTGCCGGCTTTTTGTAACAAAAATGCGTGCGTCTAGCATCTGCTAGCATGAATATTTGAATACACAAATTGAAAAGTTTACTCACAAATTCAATACTTTATTTGAAATGCCGTATGACATTTCTCAGGTTCAATGGGATGTCCTTGCAGTCCAATTTGGCTTGAAGGCATATACATTTACGGAATTAATAACCTTAATCAATACTGTAATACATTATGTAATGGAAAAGTTTATGTATACATCAATATTAAATGATATCCATAGTTAATAATACTTCAGCTTTCATTATTGTAATGCATGGGTTGCTTCTTGTATCCGGGTGGTTTCCCACTAATGTTTACTCGAAAAAGATTTGGGTGAAGTATATTTTAATAATATTATAAGTACCTGTATATCACAGGCATGCTCATTGAGAAAATTCCTGTTTTGGGAGCAAAATAAGTTTTGCAGTTTCATTAGGCAAGAACTAGTGGTATGCTTTGAGGGAAATTATTGAAAAATCTATGTCAAGAGGGAATTTGAAATATTATACGTAGGGTAATTAATATTATTCATAGAATATATTTTTGTCTTCTTGTTTCCTACTTAGTATTTCATATGGCGTATACTTCACGTGTTCGTATTTGTACTTTATATTTGAATTTTTACATTTTTAATCCTAACTCAGTATTCACAAAGCATGTGTCTATTGTTGCTCCTAATAAATTCATAGCCTTTGCAATATGCAATGCGAGTGGCTAGAATATATAGGAAACAAATATGTATGACTATAACTACTTGAAGCCTTTACAGTAAAACTGTTATATAATTCATATTAAAGCGATAATCAAAACTGTTTTTCTATTAACCAATAATACAGAGCATGTTTTGAATTTATTTTTTGAGTATTTTTTATGTTGACAAGTCTACAGATTACAAACATATTTAACACAATTGTGTTAATTAGTCGTAGCTATAGCAGTTTCTGCATATAACTGGAATAATATTGAAGATTTAATATTAATATTCGTTTTCAGACATCGAATTTCCAGAAGAGGTTAATTAACTTAATGATGCGTAATGCAGAATTATGTAGCAATGTAAGTACTACTGCCAATATTAAATATATCATTTATTAAGTTTGAATACGGTTAAAGAGTATTAAAACTAAATTAACAAAGCTCCTAGTACTCTGAATCCAAAAGACAGACCAGAGGAACACTGCCACCGTGCATGGCTATTTTTAATTACCTTCGTTAAATACATTGAGTTATATACGATTAGCTGTTCTATCCCCCCCCCCCCTCCACTCCCCAAAAAATGTTGTGTGACAAACTCATAGAATACGTCAAAAGAATTGAAAATATGACAGTGGACCGAAGATATTCATTAATGAATTGAGTAAAGCTGAACAATGGCCGGAAAAGGTGTTTACTTATTGTCCCAAATCGTTTTTGAAAAATACTGTTAAATGAAAGTACAGTACTTAATATTAAGAACAATATCACTAAATAAAATTTAACTAAAGGGGATTTGCCTGCCACCAGGACGTTAAAGGTGGTATGCCGTTAGCTATAAACTAAACTGTAGAGTTCAGTTCAGTTTCCAAATCCCAGACTTTTACAAATTAGGGAAGGTATAGAGGACTTCCACTCTTTTTATCCCTTTCGAAAAAAACCAGAAATAAGCTGCCAACCATTTCTTTGTTACTCAATAGAGGCACCCTTGAAGTGTATGGTAATTTGTTTTATCAATTAGATGTTTATTCCTTGATAAAAGTTTGTGTGTGTTTATAAATATATATGCATGTCTGTATATATAAATATATATATATATATATATATATATATATATATAAAAATAGAGCATATAAGCAATGCATGTAGAAATCCATGCATATGAAGAACATTTTACAGTATATCCTTCGACGAGGGCTGTTTCCATGCTCTCCCTGATATGTTGGTTTGAACAAGAATATCAAAGCATCCGAAACTGCTTAGTATCCACAATATACTCATCATAATGATTAAATACTCCTCGTAGGCGACATCTGACTATCCTAAACCACACATATATATATATATATATATATATATATATATATATTGCGAATTACGTAGCGTCATTAAAAAACCTTTTATTGAGCGTATATTGTCTTTTTCAGGAACAACTGACTCTTTATGCTCTAATGAATCCTGAAGTGAAATTTACCGCTGGAAAATTCTTTGAAATCGGATATCCCCTGTTTACGTCGGTGAGGATTAGATTACTGTTAATATATTTTCACTGTATTTTGTATATTCCAAATTTAAAGATCCATGCTATAACTACGGCTTTCACCTCAAAATTTCATCAACTCTTTACTTTTGATGACTCTTCTTCAGAATAATTGGATAAGGAAAATTGTGTATGAAATGACATCTGAACTGCTTTGATAGGGAAGCTCACTTCTGTTTAGACTTTTCATTAGAGTATGGTGATTCGCTGGATACTCTTAAGGCCTTTTCTGTATATAGAATTACATAAATGTAACTATACCACAGACGATGAGTTGTAGTATTCCAGAAAGCGTAGACTTTTTCTTTTAAGCTCAACCTGTTAAGGGGAGTACTCTTTGCAGAACTTCCCACATCTACTGATCTCTATCGGACTGTGAACTTTTAACCCAAGAATATCATTGCCAGGCTCAAGTTCAGAAGTGTTGATGACAAGTATAGTTTTAACCCAGTTATCATTAATGTATTACAATATTCACTTATACACTTGGAATTTTTTTTTTTACTTTTTTTAGTAGTACACAACAAATGGTGGATGTTTAGGGGAGCTTAAACAATCCTTGGCACATACAGTGTCTCTCCATTTGAATTTGTTTCTATTCTTATTAGAGGAGTCAACGTGAGTTGTTCGAAGTTATGTTAAGAATCTGGAACCAAAAAGATGGAGAAGTAAGACCTTACCAAGCTCACACTCCATTTGGTTCGTAGGATTCTCTGGAGTTTTCCAACATCAAGAGTGTGTCCCTGTATGGCGATAGAACTTCCGGCCAGTCATATATATATATATATATATATATATATATATATATATTTATATCTTTTAATTACTTCATATTTAATTTCAATTATTTCATGTAGTAGTTAATTACTGAAATGTTTATGAGATTAAATGCTAAATAATTGTAATAATATAAATTATCCTTTGCAGGTAATTACTGTAACAATAACGTATGTGGTCGTATTGACACAAAACAGAATTGATCTATGAATGAGAACAGTAGGAATGAGTTAAACATTCAACCTCTTATTTAAGAAGTTTAGATCTTTTATTGGTGCTTATTGGACTTATTTATTATTGGGTATCATAATAAATAAAGCATTTATACAATTTTACAGATGTTCTTTGTTCCTAAAATATCGTGCACGGCACCTACATCTTTAATTCAAAACTTTTATTCATTCAAGCTGTGAGCTTACTGATGGTGTAAAACAAGGAAGTCCGCTAGGTTAACAATATTGGTACTATAACATTTTACGACCCAATCCATAATATCGACAATATTTTGAATTTTCGAGTCTCCCCCCCCCCTCTAAACCCCCACTATTCCAGGTACGACTTGATCCAATAATAAATAGGATCTTTAAAGTTGGCTGAAATAGTTAAATATCGGGTATGGTGTAGATCAAGTAAACAAGAACGTAAAATCTTAATTAAGTGTCATCACGCAACGGATTTGCATGTATCTCCAATAATAATGGTTCTTGAAAACAATATATGGTATTTTAGGTTAGAATAAATTGGGTCATGATATTTCAGAAGCTTGTTAATATGACATGAGTAGGGAGTGGGTGTTTACTGTAGTCTAAAAACTAAAAAATCCAAATATCTCGGTTAATATTGAAGATAGTGAAAATATGTATATAACAAAATTTATAGAAAAATTAAATTTGCAATATTATATTGGTTCTATATACTTCATCGATCCATCCAACTTATTTCCCGTAAAATGTTGTATTTTGCTATCTACTCGGATTTACTACTATGTATATAATGTTATGTATATGTAAGCTCGAATTGGTTTTTGACAGGAAATATATACGTCATAGATTATACTTTATTATAATAAATGTTATCCATGATTATGATTTAAATTATTCACGGTTTGTCAAACAGTGGAGAGGGACTTTTATATATATATATATATATATATATATATATATATATATATATATAAAACATGAGTTCAAACTCAATTGCTAATTTACCTTATGGGAAATCTTCTAAAATGTGCACCACCGCATCTGGCACACGATGAGGATATGTTATCAAATGTTGAGGCTCAAAGAAATATTTCAGTGTTGATTGGTGGTAGGCGAAAGAGTTTTGTCTTAGCTTTAATGTTATTGCAACATAGGGTGATTTCATTTATCCTTAATAACATTGAATGATAAACCATCCATTACATTGATACTAGTTAAAGAAAAGAACAAAATTAGTTTATATTGTGTGGAAAAATTCTTTTTTTTTTTTTTTAATAATTCCATACCTTGCCATAAGGATAAGCCGGTGAGCGTAGACAGGAACTTCCTCCCTGGCTACCACGAATAGTATGTCAGCACTGTCTTTGTCTTCCGATAGGCGCTGTAGGTCCTCCAGGAGCTGAGGCACTCCAGAAAGTCCCTTGTCCAGGCACATTCCTCGAGGAGTGCCCATCTGGAAATTTTTAGTATTTATTATAGCAGCACAGTGCACTGATGACTTAGCAAATCAGTTTAAAACTACTTAACCCCTAAATGAGAGAAGAGCTGTAAACTTTTTGTCTCTGGAGAACAAGGCAAGGAAGAAGTTTAAATTGATAAGAAGAACTTATCTGAATCCAAGAACCTATAAATAATGAAGTAATCTACGAAACTCTCGGAAAAGCATTTTCCACTATAAAATATGATCAGTATTATGGGTTCATCAATTTCGGGACACATTGATTAAAAATCTACATCATCCAGGAATTTCCAATAAGATTGACCATGAACCTTTTTTTACGAATGAGTCTCAATAACGGAGATTTATGAATGTTTTATTTTCCCCTTTGTCTAAGCACTAACTTCTTCTTGTCCAATGGAAACAATACGAAGGTAAGCTTGAAATAAGACGCTTCATTGATATATTGGCTAACTGTTTATGTGAAATGAACCGAAGAGAAAGTTGCAAACTAAAGAGTGCAATATCTCGCTTAGTATTAGAGACAGAGAAAAGTCCGTCACTCAGGTGCTGCGTACACTAAGCAGATTTCCCACATGAAGTTTTACAATAGAGAAATCTGCCTAATAATATCAGTAGTAGTAACCTATTCTCACGAGGACGAATAGCCACACTAGCGCTCGGCGGAAACTCCCGAACATAGCCGACCACACTCACAATACAAATGCAAATATCTCGGTTAATATTAAAGATACAGAATAAATGAATAGAACAATATTTATAGTAAATGTAATTTGCAATAAGATTGGTTCTATACAATTTTTTGATCCGACGTATGGTAACGGAGATATTTCGAATTTTCGAAAATCCCCCTCTAAACCCCCCCTCCCACTGGTCCGATTTCAGCCATTAACGAACTTGATCTTCCTTTTTACATAAAATGATTAAATTCCGAGTTTGGTAACGATCAAACAAAAATTGCGACCGCTAGAGCGTTAACAGACAAATATATATATATATATATATATATATATATATATATATATAATTTTGAACGGACCTCATTTTCGTCATCTCCTGGATAGGATCGATGGACATTTGAAGAAATTTTTCGAAACTCGCGTCATGAGTACGACCTCAATAGCTGATTTTCCTGAAGGGAAATCTGCTAAAAAAAGTATTGAGAACCAATTACTGAGAATTAAATTTGCAATAAGATCGGTTATATAACATTTTCCATTCAAATTTGAATGAACCTCTTTTTCTTCTTTTCCTACTTATCATTGAATATTTAAAAATCACGTCAATTTTACCTTCTATCTCAATAGCTCATTTGCCTTAGGTAAAATATTTTAATAAAACTTGTGGTCTTTGCTACTTTTTTATCCGATGTACTGAAACGGAGACATTTATGCATTTGGTTTTTGATTTCTCCTACAAGTACTAGAAATGGTTGGCAAATGTAATTATATTCATTTACGTTCTAAGATTTAGGAATTTTTCTACTCCTAGCGTATTTCCATATAAATTTTTTATTTATTTGGTTTTTGTCCCACAGCATGATGATTGACATGATCTCTAATTGTAAAGAGGTAATTAGAATAATATATTTATTCCTTCATGTACTTACCTTGTTGTACTTTATTTTTATTTTATGGAAAATATTTCTTCAATATCTGATTTTTTTCTCATATCTGTGCTTTGTCTAAATGAATATAATAAAGCTTAACCCTTTTAAATCTTTTTAAGTATGCTGTAGACCTATTCTATTTTATACTATATGTTTTTGTAAATATTTATGCTTTAGATATGTTAGTATTAGTGGAATTTATTGGCTGCTGTCAGTTAATCGTTCTGTCATATCGTAGGGTATGTGAAGATTTTTTCGTTGGATGCAGTCTGTCAGTATGTGTTTTATCGCAAGGTGCACACAGGGTTATCTGTCCTTGACAATAATTGTCTATGTGTCAGGTATGTGTGACGGATCCGGATTCTGGCAAGAACTACTTCCTCCCGTTTAGTACTCCTATGGCTCCATGGCCACTCCTTAATAGTACTTTTGATACTGCAGAGGTTATAAATGCAAAACTATTGAATGTGACAAATACAGTATATAATTGTTTAAGTACGCCGGTTTTTTTTTATAACAAAAATGAATATTGTATGAATTTGTAACAATTCAAATGAGTATTTGAATACATAACTTGGAACATTTGGTTTATATATGTCACTATAAAATATGATTAGTGTTATGAGTTTACCAATTTCGGTACATACAGATTAAAAGTCTACATCATCAAGGAATTTCCTCCTCTTCAAAGAATCCATTTACCGAGCCAGTATAAGGACTAAAGCAATATTTGACTCACTTAAAAAATTATTAGAGTGGAGGAGGCGAGGAAAGGAAAGTGGGAGTGTAATGGGGTCGTTTATTGCTCTTAGGGAGGTTGTCCTTGAAGTGCGGTTACCTTTGTTTATAACCTTCCTTACCGACTTCTCTACAAACTTCACCATCTCCCATCTTTCATCCTTTAACGTCTTTAGTGCCCTCAAAGATTATTTTAGAAAGCTTTACCGTCTTTGTTCGAGTATTATGTTTGTTCTCACAGAAAGGGAAGCTTTTGAAGTTATAATTTCTTTAACGCAACTTTTTATATTGTCTTAGATGTTCATCAACCTAAATTGCTGCACGGAAAATTAGTTTTTTATCAAATAACTTAGCCTTTTAACCTAAAAAGATTATTAATTTTGTTGTACTCCCACGTACATAATGTGTTGCTTTACATTAGCTCCAATGTGTATAAGGGAAATGATTTTCCTGTATGAAATTACTTAATGATTTCTAAATTCAATTTTTCTGTAGTTTCCATCCACTGCTGATTTGATAATTCTAATCACGTTTCTTTGTAGAGCCCTTTTCAGCAACTGGAACCTTTTAAAAAACGTCCCTTTTTTAATCGTTTATCCAGTCACTTTTAAATCATAAACAAAGTCCATCTTGCAGGGGCTGCGTAAAGTAAGCAGATTTCCAACGTTCTGGGTTTGGTGCTGATCTGGCAAAAAATATATTTCCAAATTTCCCAGTAACCAGAAACTTATTAAGACTTGGAATTTAAGATTGAAATGTGATATTTAGTGACCCAGGTGTTCAAAGAGGCTTAAATCTAAATCGCTTTAGAAGGGGGGGGGGTGGGTTACAGAAGAATGAAAAAAAAAATACAAATATAAAAACACCCAACATGCAATCGGAAGCATTTGTTGTAAGTTGAAACCATAAAAAAAACGTAATGAAAAGTTTCTAAGTTACTAAAACGTCGGTATAACTGATGTCTTGATTTTTTTATAGTTTTATACAGTGATGTCTTCTAACTTTTTTGATAGAATGGATCACGATAGAGTTTTCAAACAAATGTTGTTTTTTACACCAGGCCATACACGAGTTTTTAGCAGATTTCCCTTAAGGGAAATCAGCTATGAGGTCGTACCCATGACGAGAGTTTTGAAAAATTTCCTCAAATGTCCATCGATCCTACCCAGGAGATGACGAAAATGAGGTCCGTTCAAAATTATATTATGATCTGATGGAGGACTTGAGCAAGCTAAGAAGTTGTTGGAAACCTGACTACATAGTGCAAATCCCGGTACTCAGCTCTGTGTCAGCCAGTGAGTTGGTTTTATGTACTACCAAAACATAATAATTTAAAGTCCTTTACATGTATAAGAAGCGTTTAGCTGAGATGAATATTAGCGATGCACAATTTTATTTTTTGTAATCACTTGTAGGCAATGGGATTTTATTGAAACATTTTTTTTCCTTCGTTCACTTTACTATAGTTCTACATGTTTTACGTTCTTTAGTTCAACGCCTCATCAGAAGTATACGATTCACACCACTAAAAACGGAGTACATCATTTCTCGTCTTCGCCTACACTGATTGGAAGACACAACCGGGTACCAAAATTTACTATATCTCGATAACTTTTTATAATCGATATTGCTAAAATATACCTTTACGATCGATGTTAGTATTACAAGAATTTCCCCAATGTAGCGTTAATAATTCAAACTAATTATTAATGATTTTTCTTTTTCCAAGATTTTTAGGGCCTCAAAATGAAAATTATGCCCCAAATTAAGAGTATTTTATGAAAATTTATGTCTGCCCCTGTTTTTTTTGGCCTTATTGTACAAAAGGTACTGGTTTGTTTTAAATAGAGGTACTGTAGATGAAATTTAAACATCCTTCTGGTAAATGTAAAATGTGTTTTTTAATACTTGCATATTTTTTAAGTCAGAGTAATAATTAGGAGTTAGTTTATGGTTATATGTTAATCTAACCCAGACAACAACGTTGCAATTATAACAGCATTTCATACTCTATGAGAAAAATGTCGTGCCACTGATGAGAGACTTAGAAAGTACTCTCAATAATGGTGTTGCGTTTGGGAAACAGTGAGTAGCATGATTGATAAATAAAATTTGTTATTTATGATAAACATTTATTTATTAACGTCCACTTTTTGCAACTTAGGCTAATCGGGACGGGTTATCTACAGGTTACCACCCTTTTCTAGCCAGGGTGGGATTTTAGGACGTTATTTCATGAATTTCGTCACTAAATAATTTCCTTGCCCAGGCGAGAATCGAACTCGCCACTCTAGGTTTACCATGTGAGATAAAGGTCAACGCTTTAATTCGCATGGCTAACCTGAGCCCCCTTATGATTAACAAAATCTTAAAAGGTGAGACGTCAAACCAGCCTACTAATAAAATTCCATTCATTACCTGCATTCGAAAACATCAAACAACACATGGTTTTATATTGATTGTAAGAGTGTAGTCTTCTGACAATATCAACAGGTGGTTGCAATTACCTGTTGTTTTACCTTTTTATCTTGATTATGATAATAAGAATTAGATACGTTCCTTAATGATAGTGGCCTCATTATAATGGAGTCATGAACATATCACCATTACTTTAACATTTCTTCCTTCCATATTTGATGCATGAACCAATAAACGTCCCAGATCTTGGAGTTATTAGGTCTGTAGATAAACCTCTATAAATTTTAGGATCAAAGAATACTCAAACTACTAAATGGCCTTTGAAGCTTTAATAGAACATTCCACTTGTTAGGCTTTATAATGTTTGAAGTTCCTTCAAAATTTCTATCATAAGTAATGTCTAAAAACTTATAAAAGCGTGTTTGAAATGGACTTAAAATTGTTTCTGAAGGTAAATCATATTAGACAAGAGGGTATGAAGATTTTTGTTCGTTCATTTACTGATTCCGACCTGAAGTTAGTGCCCCACAGATACATTTGCAATAGCCAATAGAAAACATTTAACAGACAAAATAGTATGCATTAAAAATAATTCAATTACATGATGTTCTTATGCCCTGTGAAATTTCGATAAAGGCAACTAGTGATACGGGACTTGATACTAGATAATAGTGATAGTGAGCAAAATCTCTGCAATAATCACATCTTAGGGATATGTCTGTAGGATATAGCGTGGTTTACGACCATGGCAGGACTAAGAAAGCATAGCCTCAAGGAATAACTCTAAAATAATAATTTTATATCACTCTTGAAGACGGTTGAAATACTTATTTTGTTATCTTTGCTCTATACTTTGGATATTATTTAAAATGTTTGACGCCGGTAACAATTAGTTTCTAAAAATCTATTAGTGAAGAAAATACTTGAGGATTAAAGGGTTTTTATAGTCATTATGTAATGACCAGTTATTATTATTTCATCTTAAATTCCATTTGGATCTAAAATAAAACGATAAGTCCCACTTTATTATATTAGGGATAAAGGGGGTTGCAAATAAACTTTTCTTCCTAATCACCAACCATGAATGAGTATTCGTCGTGGTGAGGATGATAAGTTGAGAGATTAACAGGCAAGGGCGTTAAAGTCTCTTTTAGAACTCGCTGTTTTTTTGTTATTATAGATTAGTAAAATTAGTTATATAGCTAATTCTAAAAATATTATTTTCATATTAGTAATAGATTAACCTATTAGTATAAACCTTGTTTTAGTTCTTCCATTTTAAGTGATTCATCGCTTAGTTTCTTATAGTGCCAACAAGAAACTTTAGGAATCATAGCTACTCAGCATTGATTCCCTTCTGATCAAATTAATCTCATATAATTTGCATGATATTAAATGTCTATATACCTTGTATTGCGAATGGCTGCGAGCTCTGATGTAGTACACTTTGCCTGCCTTGTTCCTTTTTCCCTGTATATCGATGGCTTGGTCCTTGTTTCCTTTATATCGATGGGGTTTTCCTTGTTGACTATCGATGAGCCGAGAGCTGGAGGCGACAGGGAAAATGCAGGGACTTGCTCAGCTGGAGCCCGCACTCGAACTGCCGGTCGTAGCCTCCAGGTCCTTGCGGCGTTGCCAGCTCTATCTCTCCTTCACTGTCTCGCTCAGCAGCTTGACAAAAATTCTTCATTTTTGTAATGTTTTTGTGGCAGGTATCAATTACAAAATATTTTCGTCTTGTTAAAGTTAATTACTATTGCTGCAGACACACTGAATTATAAAATCTCTGACAATTATTGTACATTAATTGATAAAGTGGAATCTATTTTTAACTTGAGAATTCACAGCCACCGAAAAGAATGAAATACTTTCAAACATCTCAACAATTGCATTGGTTTTATCAATAAATGAGACAAATAATTTACTATGAGCAATTTAAATATGTCTTAAATGCTTCAGTCGTTTTCCATTTTACTTCAGTGGCACGTGAGAATTAAACCTGGATCAAATGTTTCCAAGTTTTGATAACTCTACCTACTCCTCTGTCATTGTAGTGGGACTGCCAAAATGATGTCTTTCGTCAGGTTTTTGGTGTCTATTCTATCAATATGTCTAAATCATAGAATTGTATATTTATAATTAAGGCTGCTAAAATCAGGTTCATCATTGAAGATGGGTTCGGTGTTTTTTCTTTTTCTTTTTTTTTCAAAAGAGATTTCTCAAAACCGTAGGACTTTTTTTTCTATTTCCATTACAAGGTTCCAAGGTTAGAAAGACTTTCATTTCAGATGATTAGATGATTGTTTTATAAATAATCAGTATTGCCTTTTTATGGAGGCTATTTTACTTCCAAGGAACATAAACTGCAATGCATTCTGTGAGCACTTTGCTCACATTATTACATTCATTTTCTGTCTTTCCTAGATATCTTTGGTATTATGGTTTTTAATTACAAAAGATTACCTTAAAACTGTAACTATGAACTAAATACATGGTATTACTTCTCTTGTCAACAGTCTCCACATAATAGAATAACATTTAATTTGTTTGTTGTATACAATACTATTAATACTTACTTATTGCATACATATTGGTCAGAATATATATTCAATTGTGCGATCCTACTCTAATAATCTCCATTATTGAGGATTTATTTATACCTTTGTTGTAAGATAACCTCTTCGTCACCTTGGGGCAATAAGGCGACATCTAGCATCTTTACAATTTCGCAGATGCCTAAAATTCGCCATTAATTTTTTATGGTGTCATCGAGCAAACAGTTTTCTGCAACACGATTTCCTGGATGAAAATGAAAATGCTGTCATGTTATTTTTATTTTAATTCAAAACTGGATGCAAATTAGTATGAGAAAAATACTGCTTTTTGAAAATAATAAAAAAATGAAATTTAATAAAAAAATGCTACTTTATAAAAAACATGGCAGTGTGGTTAAATCAAGGCCATCATTAGTAGTTCTGTAATATAATCATTGTTTTTATCATTTTTTTTAACCATATTTTTTTCTGTAAGTTAAGTTTTCTTTATTCGTTTTCAGTATATGTGACATTTTATTTATTCACTTTAAAAAAGAGAAGTTCTGTGAATGTTTTTTTTTTCTGCATTTATTATTTTTTCTGTTTTTTGTGGTTGCTTTAAATCATTTTATTTTTATTATCATTTAGCCAAGAAAGTATTTTTTTATATATATTTATATAATTGTATCATAAAACAACTAATGTAGGTTAACACAATTATGTAAGTTGAACCCTAATTGCATGGGAATAATCCTGTAAGCAATTGTAATTGAAATATTAATGTTAATCTACTAGTAAAAGAATAAAAATAAACTAATGATGTGTGCCTCATTAGCTTATTTTTTAAGTAAATGTCCTTTTTTCTATTTCCAACAAGTAATATTTTTTGTTTATGCTTTAAATATATTTTAATCTTACTAGTGAAGGTCTTGTTTAATTATTTGTCTATACCTCAACCCTAAATAAAAACATACTTAACCAACCGGCTTGTTTTTTTAGTGTCTTTGGTTTTATATTTTTAATATATTTTCTCTTGTGAAATAATTTTGAATTAGATTAGTATGTCACTTATTGAATTTTTCACAAATATGGTACAATCTAATTTAGAGAGAGAAGATACAAAAATATGTAATCGAAATAATAATGTCAACTAATTAAAAGGGAGTGAGTTCAATAATTTTGAACATTTTTGATAGGTTGACCTTGAAAATTATTATTGATTTTCTGAAGTATTAGTATAAACAACTCAATGTTGTCTGGTGAAAATGATTGTACTGCATGATGTTGAATAAATTGGCCAAACTTCCACAATGACGGTTTATTATGGTGACAAAGAGTTTCCAACGCAGCGTATCGCCTTCTTGGATGTTAGAACACTGACGATGATGCGTTGTAATAATTCATTATGGTGAAATGTTGGTCTCTATATATTCAATCAGCCTGCACCATTAGTATGATCTAAGTACTAATGATTGATTTAAGCTAACTTATTAATCTATTAAAGAAAATACACAGAACCATATGGGCCAGGGCCACTATTTTCGTTCTAGAGCTAAGAGTTTAATACCAGATTTTGGACGGAAGATTCTTCATCTTAGCGTCAAACGCTTTGAAAATGGATGCATTGAGAAGAAAAACCGAGAATTGTTATCCCGTTCGAACACAACATGGTTGAAGGAGTCAAAGAGACAGTGCTCCTGATAGGATCGAAGACAAAAACTTGGAGGGACATGTTTTTGCAAATGCTTTCGAAAACGATAGGTACCAAACAGACAATTCCTAGAGAAAATATGGATATTAAGTATTGCGTAAGGTAGAGATAACTATAACGTTTGAGGTTTAAACTTAAGTTAATTTTTACTGAGTCATTTACAGCTCGCTCTATGTTGGCCAGTATTTTATAAATGTGAAAGGCAGCTGGCTCCTATAAACATTTCGATATTGGTTTATCAACCCTTTCTCGTCACCTCAGGCCAAAACTTCACGGCCCTCCTCTCAACATTCAGACTTAAAAAATTAATCTTTTATATTATTTAGTATAAACATTTCTCAATAATGTTTCTCGGTAATGTTGAGAAGAAGGACTGCTACTTTTAGTCAAAAACTAAATCTATTTTCTTTAATTTCTTTCTGTTAATATAGAATGGCACAACAGTGCTCTCTAAATCGAAGATAAAATATAAACATTTTTCAATAATGTTGAGAAAAAGGGCTGTTACTTTTAGACAAAAATTAAATAAATTTTCTTTCTGTAAATATGGAATGGAACAACAGTTCTCTCTAAATCGAAGAGGTTTGAGGTTTTCCGACGATCGACCCACCCTTAGACATTTTTAACTTGCTGAGACACGTAGTTGGTTCGTTCGTGGGGATTCGCACATAAAAATTCTAGACATTCCTCTGAAGATAACTCGATATTCTGGGAGGGTGCTTTGTTGGAGGGAGAGTGAGGCAGGTCATAGGGAGGTAAGGTCGGGGAATTGGGAGGTAGCTTGGAGTGTTGACGCCTCACCATGGCAACAGGCGGGGAGCATTGACCTACAGCTTCGTCCAAACACTGACAGGTGGCGCTCTTCAACAGCTTAACCTCTAACTAATGGCTATCCCAAAACCATTAAGGGATCAGTAACCATGCTCCTGTGAAACACAAACTCACTAGCAATCGGTGATGAATACACTAACAAATGGCTAAGAACATGAATACAGACTTCCATTCAAAATCCGCCTGTATTACAGGACAGATCGTAAATACATGGTCGCCATTTTCAGATCATGAATTAGATGGTTGATTTTCTTTGACATTTTTATTTTATTTTAAGTCTGATAGAGTCATAGGGCGAGCGTGAAATCTTGGAAGCTAAAAACTTTATACCAAAAGAAATACATACCAAACGTAAATAGTTGTTTTCCATTTTGCTCAAGTGAGATATTTGATATCAAAACGAATTTGTCATGGACATCTCGCAAGTGCATGACCACGTTTTAAGGAAGAGAAGATTTGTGAGAGAGCTCAGTTTGACAAATTGTTTTTATTGCATCTAATCCTTACTTAAACCAATTAAAGTATTTTAGGCAAAAAAGGATCTTAAGGTCTCAACTCACCTATCTTTAGTATCTTTTTTCCAATAGCAGACGTTTCGTCGTCCTGGGCAATTAAATTGCTAAAAAAACATTCAGGGTAACTTTGTAAATTTATCGGCAAGAAAATTATAACTGATAACTATAAGAAAATTATCGACTGCTTTCATGGATGAAATACCATGAAGGCAGTCGATAATTCTCTTAGATACTAAGATTACTACCTAATATTCAAAATTATTACTCTTAGACAGTACTACCTTAATTCTCCACGGAAGAATAAGCAATTAATATAATACAAAGCCTTAAACCCAAAGGTAATTTGTCAAACTATATATAAATGGTTACTGATCCCTATATACATGTACTACAATGTAAATAAAACAGGCACAAGGAATATAAATGGCTATTATTCCGAAGTCCTAAATAAATCTGGTAAATAAAGGTAAAGATGGTTTATGGGTGATAGATATTTATTATTTTTAAATTATTTGATTCTTTCGATGTGCAAATTTTAAATACCAATTATCGTTTAGTTCTTATTTTTGTTTCTTTATAATTGGTAAATATAATCAGGATTTTTATTACTATAAATGATTTCATTACTATATAAATGATTTCAGTTCTATATGGCATAGCACTTATTAAGGTTACAGAACCTACCTTATTAAAGATAAGATATTGATTGACATATTACCATTTGGTTTGAGGCTATGTATTACATGAATTTTATCTTATGCTGTAGAGAATTTAGGTTGTACTGACTAAGAGGAATAATTTTGAGTGTTGCTTAGTACTCTTAGTATCTAATAAAATTATAAATTGCCTGATCAGATACAAAACATTACAAAGTTACTCTGTATGATTTTGGCATTTTTAATGGCCAGGAGAGTGAAACGTCTGCTATTGGAAAAAGGATAATAAACACAGTTGAGTTGAGACCTTAAGATCCTTTTTTTTTGCCTGAAATAATTTAGTAATAATAATAATAATAAGCGCTGATCGATAAAACAAGACATAAAACATTGAAAAATAATTAAATAGATGTATCTACCTACCCTAAAAGTCCACTTCCAAATGTGCTATTTTCATTTAAGGCTATTACACCACTACAATTTTCATACCCGGCTTAAATATCCTTACTTGTGTAAAAGTGCAACATTATAAATTTATTTATTATTTATTTATTCGTAAATTTCGTTAACATCCGAGTTCAAGAAAATGCATGTAAGTTTCAAAGATATGCAACTATAGTATTATCATAGATTTAGCGATGTTTACAATTTTCTATTTTGGCTTTTTTTAACTGTAGGAAACATTTTGAAGGAGTTCTTAAGCTATTGAGGTTGTACTCATTAATTCGACAAATTTCTTAAAATGTCCATCGAACGCATTGAGCTAAACATGTAATCTTCGTATTTACATTTGGCTACTTGTTTTTTGATGCCGGTTTCCTCTCAA